>SJYW01048262.1:0-25215 GCA_006410735.1 Raphicerus campestris | reverse complement strand
GAGACAGCATATATTCCAATAATCCTAAAACTTCTCTAGAAATGACTGAGTCCCGTAAATGCTGGCATGCAATGGGATTATAACTGTATTACTTGTGTGATAACACAGTAAAGTAAGTCAAAATTCTATTTCTGCAACAACTCGCAGCTGAGTACAAGAGGTTGTCCAACAATTGGTTATGCTTTATAAACTGGTGACTTCACAGATATCTTCCCCATACAGACTCAAGGATTGAGGGAGTGTTCTTTCAGTCAGGAGAATAAAAAGATTATTCAACTCAATATATACNGTACAAGAGGTTGTCCAACAATTGGTTATGCTTTATAAACTGGTGACTTCACAGATATCTTCCCCATACAGACTCAAGGATTGAGGGAGTGTTCTTTCAGTCAGGAGAATAAAAAGATTATTCAACTCAATATATACTCAGTAAGCTCACAATGTTTCAGGCAGGATCTCAAATCAACATCCCGCATGGCATGTTCCAGCCATTCTGAACCTCTTTCTAGTCATTGCATCCCCCATGCTCTCTCTAATTTCTACAACTTCATTATCTTCTGTAAGGGATGATTCCCTCCATCTTCATCTGGCTGAAACTCCTTACCTTCAGCTCTCAGGACTTGTCTTTATCTAGGGAGCTTCTCTGTCCTTCCGAAATTAGATTATTTCCTGGTATGTACTGACAAGTCCATGTGATTACCTTCTCTCTGATAGAAAGCACTTGCCAAGTTCCTGGTCAGTGGTTGTTTTATTGAATGTCTCCAAACAGACTAGGAGTCACTGAAGGTGGAGATTGTGTGTGTGTTTTCCACCCTTGAATCCCAGAGCCTAACATAATCTGGGAGACACTGTTTAACATATTCAGTGTCATAGTTCTGTATCAGATGTTAGAATGGGGAAATAATCCATTATGAAATCATACATCAAATTCTTGTTCATCAAACACAGGTTGAATCTGAATGGAGGCAGAAGCCCTAAATAGACATTTCTCCAAAGAAGACATACAGAGGGTCAACAAACACATGAAATGATGTTCAATGTCATTAATTATTATAAAAATGCAAATCAAAACTACAGTGAGGTATAATCTCACAGTGGTCAGAATGGCCATCACCAAAAGAAATCTACAAACAATAAGTGCTAGACAGGTTGTGGTAAAAAGAAACGATAGTGCACTGTTGGTGGGGATGTACATCGGTACAGTCACTATGGAGAACACTATGAAGTCCCCTTAAAAAGCTAAAATTAAAACTACCATAAGACCCATCAATCCCACAGCTGGGCATATACCCAGAGAAAACTATAATTCAAAAAGATACGTGTAGACCAAGATTCATTGCAGCAGTGTTTACAATAGATAGCTAGTGTATGGAAGCAACCTAAATGTCCATTGAAAAATGAATGGATAAATAATTTGTGGTACATACGTACAATAGAATTTTACTTAGCCATAAAAAGGAATGAAATTGTGCCATTTGTAGAAATGTGGATGGAACCAGAGACTGTCATATAAAATGAATTTAGTCAGAAAGAGAAAAACAAATATTATATATTAATGTATATATGTGGAATCTAAAAACAGTGGTATAGATGACCTTATTTGCAAAGCAGAAATTGAGATGCAGATGTAGAGAACAAATGTATATATACCAAGAGAGAAGGAGTGAGATGAATTGGAAGACAGGGATTGCGAGATTGACGCTAGAGAACTCTACTCAGTGCTCTGTGGGGACCTAAACGAGAAGGAAATGCAACAGAAATGGGATATATGATTAAGTATAGCTGAGTCACCTTACCATACAACAGAAACTAACACAACATTGTAAAGAATCTATAATTCAGTAAAAAATCTGAATGGAAGTGTTCAGTTAATAAAGTTGATATTTTAAATTTTTACTGGTGGAACATGACAGAATTTCATTATAAAACCGACAAGTATATCAACATTTATTCAAGTTCAGAATAGGCTAAGTGGAAATGCAGTCTGAAGTCTGGATGTCTTGGGGAAAGGTTTCTTTAGTCAGAATAGGATACACACAGCAAGAGTCAAGCCCTTGTTTCCCATTGAAGGCTGTTGTGTCTGGAGCAGTGCCTGGAACTGTGGGCACAATTTTGATACCAAAAGGGGACATTGGCTTAGGAGAAGCCCATCCAGTAAAGATGGAAACCCAGAAATCTGAAGTTGGTTACATGAAGGCATCATTGAGATACTAAATTGGCCGTGCATGGAACCTCTCTGCCCAAGGACTTCTTCTTAAATAGATAACTTTCATCATAACTTGAACCAATTTTGTCATGTTTTCTGCCATCTCAAGACTGTATCTTAACTAAGTGATCTAGCTCTGTCTAGTGTTTCATTCCTGGTCCCTCTTTGTCACCAGAGAGACAAGGGTGAGTCCTCTGCTGGCTCCTGGGGACACTCTCAGGGACTTTGACAAACTTTATCCATTACCTTGGATTCCCCTAAAACCCACCCAGACTGTGCCCATTCCTACAATGGCCACGTAGAGCCTGGGACTCCACTGTTGGCACCCTTGGCTATTAAAAAAAACTATGAGAGCTAGTTCCTTACCTTTACAACATACAATTTTTATCTCCCCTTACACAACCCTTGAGAAATCTGTATGTGGGTCAAGAAGTAACAGTTAGAACTGGACACGGAAGAACTGTTTGGTTCAGAATTGGGAAAGGAGTATGACAAGGGTTTATATTGTCACCCTGTTTATTTAACTTATTTCAAGAGTATGCCATGCTAAATGCTAGACTGGATGAATCACAAGCTGGAATCAAGATTGCCCTGAGAAATATCAACAACTTCAGATATGCAAATAACACCACTCTAATGGCAGAAAGTGAAGAGGAACCAAAAAGCCTTCTGATGAGGGTGAAACAGGAGAGTGATAAAGCTGTCTTGAAACTCAGCATTGAAAAAAAAACTAAGATCCTGGCATTCGGTCCCATCACGTCCTGGCAAATAGATGGGGGAAAAGTGAAAGCAGTGACAGATTTTATTTTCTTGGGCTCCAAAATCACTGTGGACTGTGACTGCAGCCACAAAATTAAAAGACACTTTCTTCTTGGAAGGAAAGCCATGAAAAACCTAGTTCAGTTCAGTCACTCAGTCCTGTCCGACTCTTTGCGACCTGATGAACAGCAGCACACCAGGCCTTTTTGTCCATCACCAACTCCCGGAGTCCACCCAAACCCATGTCCATTGACTCAATGATGCCATCCAACCATCTTATCCTCTGACGTCCCCTTCTCCTCCTGCCCTTAATCTTTCCCAGCATCAGGGTCTTTTCAAGTGAGCCAGCTCTTCGCATCAGGTGGCCCAAGTATTGGAGTTTCAGCTTCAACATCATTCCTACCAATGAACACCCAGGACTGATTTCCTTTAGGATGGACTGGTTAGCTCTCCTTGCAGTCCAAGGGACTCTCAAAAGTCTGCTTCATCTCCACAGTTCAAAAGCATCAATTCTTTGGCGCTCAGTTTTCTTGATGATCCAACTCTCACATCCATACATGACTACTGGAAAAACCATAGCCTTGACTAGACAGACCTTTGTTGACAAAGTAATGTCTCTGCTTTTTAATATTCTGTCTAGGTTGGTCATAACTTTCCTTCCAAGAAGCAAGTGTCTTTTAATTTCATGGCTGCAATCACCATCTGCAGTGATTTTGGAGCCCAGAAAAATAAAGTCAGCCACTGTTTCCACTGTTTCCCCATCTATTTCCCATGAAGTGATGGAACTGGATGCCATGATCTTAGTTTTCTGAATGTTGAGCTTTAAGCCAACTTTTTCACTCTCCTCTTTCACTTTCATCAAGAAGCTCTTTAGTTCTTCACTTTCTGCCATACAGTATATTAAATAGCAGAGACATCACTTTGCTGACCAAGGTCCATCTACTCAAAGCTATGGTTTTCCCAGCAATGGAAACCCACTCCAGTATTCTTGCTTGGAAAATCTCATGGACGGAGGAGCCTGGTAGGCTGCAGCCCACGGGGTTGCTAAGAGTTGGACACAATTGAGCGACTTCACTTTCACTTTTCACATCCATGCATTGGAGAATGAAATGGCAACCCACTCCAGTGTTCTTGCCTGGAGAATCCCAGGGACGGGGGAGCCTGGTGGCCTGCCGTCTATGGGGTCACACAGAGTCAGACACGACTGAAGTGACTTAGTAGCAGCAGCAGCATATACAAATATGAGAGTTGGACCATAAAGAAGGTTGAACGCCAACGAATTGATACTTTTGAACTGTGATGCTGGAGAAGACTCTTGAGATTCCCTTGGAATACAAGGAGATCAAACCACTCAGTCCCAAAGGAAATCAATCCAGAATATTTGTTTGAAGGACTGATGCTGAACCTGAAGCTGCAATTATTTGGCCACACGATGCAAAGGACTGAATCACTGGAAAAGACCCTGATGCTATGAAAGGCTGAAGGCAAAAGGAGAAGTGTGCCACAGAGGATGCGATGGTTAGATAGCATCACTGACTGAATGGACATGAATGTGAGCAAACTCCAGGAGACAGTGAAGGATAGGGGAACCTGATGTGCTGCAGTTCATGGGTTCTCCAAGAGTGGGACACGGCTTATCAACTGAAAAACGACAACAACCTAACAATTCACCTGATGTCAACTCACAGTGATGTCTGTGCCCTGGAGTGTAAACTTAAAGAACAGCATAGAGGACTTAGCTGTAGTCTAGGGGTTGGTAGTCTGCCTTCCAATTCAGGGGACATGGGTTCTACCCTTACTCTTGGAAAATTCCAAATGCTGTGGAGCAACTAAACCTATGTGCCACACCTACTGAGGCCCACATGCACTGGAGCTTGTGCTTTGCAATAAGAGAAGCCATCAACTTGCCACAACTAAAGAAAGCCTGGGCACAGCATCGAGGACACAGCACAGCCAAAATAAACTAAAAAAAAAAAAAAAGAAAGAAAGAAAGAACAGCATAGCTATGGCACCTACTCCCTCCACTCCAGCACTCTGGTTTTGCACTGATAAACTGGCTGCAGTGGGGATTTGAGAGAGTTGCACTGGTCTGTAGCACTTGCTGGCTAATTTTTGTGGTGTAAATACTGTTACCATTGCTAATGCTGAGCAGCTAACAATCTATAAGTCGGTTTGTAAAACCCCTGGCAATTTAGGGATGACCAGGTAAATGATTCTTCTTTGATCTGCCTCTAGTATACTGCTAAGTGCAGTGAAACTAAACAAGATTTTCAAGAATGCTGGCAGTCTTCCCCTCCTCACTGATGCGTGTTTCATGGGTCTGATGTTTATGACATCTTCTGAACCATAACCAGGCTGTTTGCATCTTACATTTCCCATGCTGGGGGATGGGAGGAAGAGGAGGAAGTGTTGGGCTTCAGGGCCCCATTCGCACAGAATGTATGGAAATGGGGTGGTATGATCAAGTCTCTGACATGAATTCAAAACGTGCATAGGCCTCTCATATCTCCTACCCCTCAAATATACACCATGAAACCCAGGCAGCCAGAACCACAGCAACTTGTCTAAGCTCACCCATGCAGTAAGTGATGGACTTGGGGTTCTACTTCAGATACACCTCTCCACAACGTAAGAGTCAGTTTTCATCGGAAAAGGTCAGCTTTCATTCAAATCCCAAATAAAGGCAATGCCAAAGAATGATCAAACTACCAGACAATTGTGTTCATCTCATATGCTGGCAAAGTAATGCTCGAAATTCTCCAAGGTAGGCTTCAAGAGTACATGAACAGAGAACTTCCAGATGTTCAAGCCGGATTTAGAAAAGGCAGAGGAACCAGAGGTCAAATTGCCAACATCCATTGGATCATAGAAAAAGCAAGAGAATTCCAGAAAAACATCCACTGCTGCTTCATTGACTACGCTAAGGCCTTTGACAGTGTGGATCACAACAAAATGTGGACAATTCTTAAAGAGATGGGAATACCTGACCACCTTACCTGCCTCCTGAGAAATCTGTATGCAAGTTAAGAAGCAACTGTTAGAACCAGATATGGGACAATGAACTGCTTCCAAATTGGGAAAGGAGTATATCAAGGCTGTATATCTTCACCCTTCTGAATTAGAGTTCCAGAGAACAGTGAGGAGAGAAAAGAAAGCCTTTTTGAGTGAACAGCGCAAACAAATAGAGGAAAGCAATAGAATGGGAAAGACTAGAGGTCTCTTCAAGAAAATTAGAGATACCAAGGGAACATTTCATGCAAAGATGGGCACTGTACAGGAGAGAAATGGCATGGACCTAACAGAAGCAGAAAATATTAAGAAGAGGTAGCAAGAATACACATAAGACTACACAAAAAAGATCTTAATAACCCAGATAACCACAACAGTGTGATCACTCACCTAGAGCCAGACATCCTGGAGTGTGAAGCCAAGTTTGTCTTAGGAAATATCACTAGGAATGGAGGTGATGGAATTCCAGCTGAGTTATTCCAAATCTTAAGAAAAATGCAATTAAAGTGCTGCACTCAGTATGCCAGGAAATTTGGAAAACTCGGCAGTGGCCACAGAACTGGAAAAGTTCAGCTTTGATACCAATCCCAAAGATGGAGAATGCAAAAAAAAAAAAAAAAAAGTTCAAAATAACTCACAACTGCACTCATTTCACATGCTAGCAAAGTAATATTCAAAACCTTCAAGGTAGCTTCAACACTATGTGAACTGAGAATTTTCAGACATACAAGCTGGATTTAGAAAAGGCAGAGGAACCGGGGATCAAATTGTCAACATCCATTGAAACATAGAAAAAGCAAGAGAATTCCAGAAAAACATCTGCTTCTGCTTTATTGACATCACTGAAGCATTTGAGTATGTAAATCACAAGAAACTGTGGAAACTTCTTAAAGAGATGGGAATACCAGACCACCTTACCTGCCTCCTGAGAAAACTGTATGCAAGTCAAGAAGCAACAGTTAGAATCGGACATGGAAGAATGGACTGGTTCCAAATTGGGAAAGGAATACATCAAGGCTGTATACTGTCACCCTGTTTATTTACCTTTTATGCAGAGAATATCATGTGAAATGCTGGGCTGGATGGAGCACAAGCTGGAATCAAGATCACTGGGAAAAATATCAATAACCTCAGATATGCAATGGTACCACCCTTACGGCAGAAAGTGAAGAATTAAAGAGCCTCTGGAAGAGAGTGAAAGAGGAGAGTGAAAAGCTGGCTTAAAACTCAAAATTCAAAAAATGAAAATCATGGCATCTTGTCCTATCACTTCACAGCAAATGGATGGGGAAACAATGGAAACAGTGACAGGTTTTATTTTCTTGAACTCCAAAATCACTGAGGATGGTGACTGCAGCCATGAAATTAAAAGACACCTCCTCCTTGGAAGAAAAGCAATGACAAACGTAGACAGCATACTAAAAAGCAGAGACATTACTTTGCTGACAAAGGTCCGTGTAGTCAAAGCTATGGTTTTTCCAGTAGTCATGTACGGATGTGAGAGTTGCACAGTAAAAAAGGCTGAGTGCTGAAGAATTGATGCCTTTGAACTGTGGTGCTGGAGAAGACTCTTGAGAGTCCCTTAGACTGCAAGGAGGTCAAACCAGTCAATGCTAAAGGAAATCAACCCTGAATATTTGTTTGAAGGACTGATGCTGAAGCTGAAGCTCCAATACTTTGGCCACCTGATTCAAAGTGCCGACTCACTGGAAAAGACCCTGACACTGGAAAAGATTGAAGGCAGAAGGAGAAGGAGATAGATGACAGAGGATGAGGTGGTTGGATGGTATCACTGAGTCAATGGACATGAATTTGAGCAAACTTCCGGAGATGGTGAAGGACAGGGAAGCCTGGTGTGATGCAGCCCATGTACTTGAAAGAGTTGGACTTGACTAAGCAACTAAGCACAGCACAGCCTGTAGCCCGCCAGGCACCTCTCTGTCCATGGGGATTCTCCAGACAAGAATACTAGAGTGGGTTGTCATGCCCTCCTCCAGGGGATCTTCTCAACCCAGGGATCAAACTCAGGTCTCCCGCACTGCAGACAGATTCTTTACCATCTGTCCACCAAGGAAGCCCATTTAATTGAATTTGTTGTTCAGTCGCTCAGTCATGTCTGTTTGTGACCCCCACAGACTGGAGCATTACAAGCCTCCCTGTCCTTTAACATCTCCCGGAGCCTGCTCAAACTCATGTCCATTGAGTCAGTGATGTTATCCAACCATCTCATCCTAATAGAGCTGCCTAATTCCATGTATGGATTAATATACATTTAAAACTCTAAGTATGCCTCCAAATCTTCAGGCCATACTCACTAAAACACGGGACCTACTTACAGAAAACTTAACATCACAAAGAGCATAACTTCCCATACCCCAGTATTTTTTTGTGGGATTAGAGTATTGTACACATGCTTTTTGTGTCAGTGCAGACCTTTCAGGGAGCTGATGCTAAAGCAAAAATCAAAGTGCAAGAAATTTATTAGGGGAATTAACTGAGAGAAAGTGAGACTTCAGGGAAAGTTGGGAGAGCCATTGGATTCGGATTCTGGTATGAACCCCGTTGAAGGAGAGACAAGGATTAAAGCCTGGGCAGAAGCATCTTAAAGGGTGAAACACTTCTCAGTGCAGTTTGCAAGGTCACCGTGGAGTCTTTGAGTCAATGTTGGCTGTCAACTTGCTTCTTGCTGATACTGCATAACTAGTGGTAATGTCCCACTTGTGACAACCAAAACCCAGACTCCATATATGAAACAGCAATTGACAAATCATGGTACATAAGGAAATATAAAGGACAGTGATCCCTGAGAGAGAAGAAACAAAAGAGGTGTGAACAGTGACTGCCCCAGCTTACTGCCTAGAGTTTTCAGTCTATTGCAGCTAATGGAGGGGAACCTAGCTGGAGCCACTGGAGACCTGACGTCAGAAGACAGAGCTGAGGTCAGAGGAGAAGAAGGCAGCTAGAGGTTAATGGGTGCCAGACAGCAGAAAGCCACAAAGCGAGAGAACCCTAGGGATCTTCAAAGTGTTCCCCTCATTTACTCAGCCCATGCATGTGAGGCCAGAGAAAGTACATCTAAAAGGAGTAGAGAGAACACTGCCTAGTGCTTGGACTTGGATGATCATAGTGCCTTTCTGAGTCACCCAGAGTGGAAAACCTCAGGATTCATGGGACATTGGACTAGGACTCAAAAGGGTCTTTACTCAGTAGTGGGAGTTCAGTGCAGTTCAGTCACTCAGTTGTGTCTGACTTTTTGCAACCCCATGGACTGCAGCACTCCAGGCCTCCCTGTCCATCACCCAACTCCCGGAGCCTGCTCAAACTCATGTCCATCGAGTCAGTGATACTATCCAACAACCTCACCCTCTGTTGTCCCCTACTTCTCCTGCCTTCAATCTTTCCCAGCATCAGGGTCTTTTCCAATGAGTCAGTCCTACACATCAGGTGGCCAAAGTATTGTTGGTTCAACTTTAGCGTCAGTCTTTCCAGTGAATATTCGGTACTGATTTCCTTTAGCATTGACTGGTTTGCTCTCCTTGCAGTACAAGGAACTCCCAAGAGTTTTCTCCAACATGACAGTTCAAAAGCATCAATCCTTTGGTGCTCAGTTTTCTTGATGATCCAACTCTCACATCCATACATGACCACTGGAAAAACCATAGCTTTGATTATATGGACCTTTGTCAGCAAAGTAATGTCTCAGCAATGTAAAATGGTTTTTAATACGCTGTCTAAGTTTGTCATAGCTTTCCTTCCAAGGAGCAGGCATCTTTTAATTTCATGGCTGCAGTCATCATCTGCAGTAATTTTGGATCCTAATAAAATAAAGTTNGAAAAGACCCTGACACTGGAAAAGATTGAAGGCAGAAGGAGAAGGAGATAGATGACAGAGGATGAGGTGGTTGGATGGTATCACTGAGTCAATGGACATGAATTTGAGCAAACTTCCGGAGATGGTGAAGGACAGGGAAGCCTGGTGTGATGCAGCCCATGTACTTGAAAGAGTTGGACTTGACTAAGCAACTAAGCACAGCACAGCCTGTAGCCCGCCAGGCACCTCTCTGTCCATGGGGATTCTCCAGACAAGAATACTAGAGTGGGTTGTCATGCCCTCCTCCAGGGGATCTTCTCAACCCAGGGATCAAACTCAGGTCTCCCGCACTGCAGACAGATTCTTTACCATCTGTCCACCAAGGAAGCCCATTTAATTGAATTTGTTGTTCAGTCGCTCAGTCATGTCTGTTTGTGACCCCCACAGACTGGAGCATTACAAGCCTCCCTGTCCTTTAACATCTCCCGGAGCCTGCTCAAACTCATGTCCATTGAGTCAGTGATGTTATCCAACCATCTCATCCTAATAGAGCTGCCTAATTCCATGTATGGATTAATATACATTTAAAACTCTAAGTATGCCTCCAAATCTTCAGGCCATACTCACTAAAACACGGGACCTACTTACAGAAAACTTAACATCACAAAGAGCATAACTTCCCATACCCCAGTATTTTTTTGTGGGATTAGAGTATTGTACACATGCTTTTTGTGTCAGTGCAGACCTTTCAGGGAGCTGATGCTAAAGCAAAAATCAAAGTGCAAGAAATTTATTAGGGGAATTAACTGAGAGAAAGTGAGACTTCAGGGAAAGTTGGGAGAGCCATTGGATTCGGATTCTGGTATGAACCCCGTTGAAGGAGAGACAAGGATTAAAGCCTGGGCAGAAGCATCTTAAAGGGTGAAACACTTCTCAGTGCAGTTTGCAAGGTCACCGTGGAGTCTTTGAGTCAATGTTGGCTGTCAACTTGCTTCTTGCTGATACTGCATAACTAGTGGTAATGTCCCACTTGTGACAACCAAAACCCAGACTCCATATATGAAACAGCAATTGACAAATCATGGTACATAAGGAAATATAAAGGACAGTGATCCCTGAGAGAGAAGAAACAAAAGAGGTGTGAACAGTGACTGCCCCAGCTTACTGCCTAGAGTTTTCAGTCTATTGCAGCTAATGGAGGGGAACCTAGCTGGAGCCACTGGAGACCTGACGTCAGAAGACAGAGCTGAGGTCAGAGGAGAAGAAGGCAGCTAGAGGTTAATGGGTGCCAGACAGCAGAAAGCCACAAAGCGAGAGAACCCTAGGGATCTTCAAAGTGTTCCCCTCATTTACTCAGCCCATGCATGTGAGGCCAGAGAAAGTACATCTAAAAGGAGTAGAGAGAACACTGCCTAGTGCTTGGACTTGGATGATCATAGTGCCTTTCTGAGTCACCCAGAGTGGAAAACCTCAGGATTCATGGGACATTGGACTAGGACTCAAAAGGGTCTTTACTCAGTAGTGGGAGTTCAGTGCAGTTCAGTCACTCAGTTGTGTCTGACTTTTTGCAACCCCATGGACTGCAGCACTCCAGGCCTCCCTGTCCATCACCCAACTCCCGGAGCCTGCTCAAACTCATGTCCATCGAGTCAGTGATACTATCCAACAACCTCACCCTCTGTTGTCCCCTACTTCTCCTGCCTTCAATCTTTCCCAGCATCAGGGTCTTTTCCAATGAGTCAGTCCTACACATCAGGTGGCCAAAGTATTGTTGGTTCAACTTTAGCGTCAGTCTTTCCAGTGAATATTCGGTACTGATTTCCTTTAGCATTGACTGGTTTGCTCTCCTTGCAGTACAAGGAACTCCCAAGAGTTTTCTCCAACATGACAGTTCAAAAGCATCAATCCTTTGGTGCTCAGTTTTCTTGATGATCCAACTCTCACATCCATACATGACCACTGGAAAAACCATAGCTTTGATTATATGGACCTTTGTCAGCAAAGTAATGTCTCAGCAATGTAAAATGGTTTTTAATACGCTGTCTAAGTTTGTCATAGCTTTCCTTCCAAGGAGCAGGCATCTTTTAATTTCATGGCTGCAGTCATCATCTGCAGTAATTTTGGATCCTAATAAAATAAAGTTTATCACTGTTCCCATTGTTTCCCCATATATTTGCCTTGACATGATGGGACAGGGTGCCATGATCTGTTTTTTCTGATTTTTGAGTTTTAAGCCAACTTTTTCACTCTCTTCTTTCACTTTCATCAAGAAGTTCTTTTCACCAAGTGATGAAACTACTCCAAGGCATGGGAGTAATGAGCACTGCTCCAGTTTTACCTAACAAATAACATTGAACATAAGGAAATGAATATGTGAATCATCAAACAGACAAAGAAGCAAATAAGTAAGTGAATAAGTAAATATTGGAGAAGAAGGATAGTGCTTATTTTCACACAATACTGGTATCAGCTGGAAGCCAGGCTAGGAATATGCATCAAGATTTAACTGTAAACTCTATAGGATCTGTTGGACCTTAGGAGAGTCCCCACAACACCTGGATGTGAGGTTACTTCCCAAGTCCAGAGAAAACCATGTGAAATGATGAGAGAAGAGAATGCTGAGGGCTTGCACAGGTATGAGAATACTTCCCCAAATGCCAGGTTCAAAAACCTGAGAATTTATGGGCTGTTGGGTAGAGTCATCAGAAGAGTCTTTCTTCCATCGTGGAGAATAAGTAGCCATCAACTGGTCACTGCTCCAGTCCTACGAAAGAAACCATGAAAAGATAACCCCAAAAGAGCAAAGTGTTTCCAAGTAATTTATCTGCATTCTAGACATGCACAAGTCTGTTATTCAACATGGTAACACTCAAAATCAGACATCCAATCAAAACTTAGATGGAATGCAAATAAGCAGAAAAACGATCACCTCATTATGAGTCGTTAAACAAATCTATTGAAACTCACTCAAAGCTGAAACATTACAACAGATGTTAACAATAGCAGACAAGGACGTTGAAACAGTTATTATAACTGTATTCCATATGTTCAAAAACTTAAGACATGTAAAACATAAAGAAGACACAAATGATCTCCAGCTGAAAAGTCCAATGTGAAAGATGAAGGATACACTGGGTGGGATGAAGGGCTGAGTAGATATTGGAGAGAAAAATACTGGACTTAAAGATAGCAATATAATTGATCCCATATTAAACACAGGGAGAAAAGAAATACTTTTCAGAACTAAAATAGCATCCATAAGCTGTGGGATCACTTCAAGCAGCCTGATAAGGTTTCAGTTGGGGTTTCTTGGAGGAGTGGACCAAGAAGTGGGGACAGATAAAACACTTGAAGAAATAATGCCCCCGATTCCTCCAGACTTGCTGAAAACTCTAGTCCCATAGATGCAAGAAGCCCAATAAAGCCTGAGCACAAATAACATGAAAAAAACTACACTAAGGCAAATGATAATCAAACTGCTCAAAACCAGTGATAAAGAGAAAATGTTTGATCAACCAAAGAAAAAAGTCCTGTTAGTTACAGAGAGGAAGTTTTTCCTCAGAGACAATCCAAAGTCATAGTGAAAGGAAAAAAAAAAAAAAAACCTCTAAACCTGAAATTCTATACACAGTAGAAATATTTTTCTTAAACTGAGTAGGACCATGTTGGACCATCCTGGGGATAGTGAAACAGAGCAGGGCCATATAGTCCTTCCCTATCCCCCACTATGTCCTGTGCATGCCTCCTGCTTGTGGAAAATTTTAGTCAAAGAATAAGTTTAATCAGAAAAGTGAGAGATGTGGAAACAAAGGAAAAGAGTCTAAGGAGACTAAATAATAATAATGCATATGCATTAATAATAATAATGCATTATGCATAGTCAAGGCCATTTAGTTCTTTCTCAAGGGCTATAGATAATATTCTGAGCTGTATCCTGGGAGCTGTCTTTTGATACCAAAACACCAGGTGAAAAAGTTAACTACACGATGACCAGACTGTACTCAGGACTTGAGCTGCCACATTTCGGAGAACTGGCTACAAAGAAATGGGAACGAGTGCACCCCAAACTATGGGTTAACTGTACCTAATACAACCAAGGTGATGTTAGTCAGACCACTGATGACCAATGTGAAGATGACTGTTACAGATGACTATGCTGTTTTTGCATGTAACCCCCCTCCCCAACTCTCTCTATAAATGGTCTCACCCCTCCTGGTCGAGCGTGTGAGGGAGTCGGCCTTTGGGCAGATGTCTGCTACCCTCCCCTCCAGTTGCTGTCACCTGAAATAAAGCAAACTTTCCTTTCCACCAACCTAGCCTTTTTACTGGCTTTTGGGCGGTGAGCAGCTGGACCCCATGCATCTTCTATAACAATAGACCTCCTGCCCTCATGTCCCCTGTCACTTGTTTGCAGAAAATCTTTTGTCTTCTAAGCCTTTCCCCACTTCCAAAGAGCAATTTAATCAGAGAGGTGACAACATGCAGAAAGAAAGGAAAACCTCAAAGAAAACAAAATAAACACAGTTTAACCATAAAACAATGTCAAAGACCTTTAGTTCTTCCTCAAGGGCCGTAGATAATATTCTGAGCTGTATTCTTGAACTGTTTTGCAGGTACTAAAACCCCCAGCAGTTGGAGGAAGTTTACTGCATTCTGATGATCAGCACATAGACCCCAGATCAGTTGGAACTCAGTTGGTTGATGACTGAGATTCCCAAAACATCATCCTGCTACCTTATCTTCAACTAACCAGAGAATTTAGCATGAACTGATCATGAGCCCCATGACCATCTCCTTCACCTTGCCTTTAAAAAATCCTTCCCTGAAAGCCTTCTTGGAAGTTCAGGTCTTTTTTTAAAAAAATTATTTATTTTTAATTGGGGAATAATTGCTTTACAATATCGTGTTGGTTTCTGCCACATATCAACATGTATCAGGCATAGGTGTATGTATGTCCCTTCCCTCTAGAACCTCCCTCCCACCTCCCATCCCACCTTACCCCTCTAGATTGTCAGAGAGCATTTGAGCTGTGCCAAGAATAGCATTAGATAGCCAGAGTTCAGGTTTTTTAAGCATGAGATTCCTGTCCTCCTTGCTTGGCCCATGTCGAACACCTTAAACTAAATGCTGTACTTTGTGTTCAGTTGTTCAGTTGTGTCTGACTCTTTGCAAGCCTATGGCCTGTAGTCTGCCAGGCTCCTCTGTCAGTGGGATTTTCCATGGCAAGAACACTGGAGTAGATTGCCATGCTCTCCTCCAGGGGATCTTCCCAATGCAAGGATCAAACCTCGTCACCTGCATCTCCTGCATTGCAGACGAATTCTTTACCCCTGAGCCATCAGAGACCCCAAATGCTGTACTTGCCCAAATTTCCACAAATCAGTGTTAGTAGTAGTTTCAATTCACAACACTCTGGTGAAAGGACCCAAGTTGGGTTTGGTAGCATTTAAAAAACAGTGGCAAAATAGCCCTCTCGCCCCTCTCGCCTCTCTGCTACCCTGCTCCTGGTCTCTTCAAGCTGGGAAAGTGCTTCTAGACTCAGCTCTCACCAAGCTTAGGCAGCCAAGAAAGACATCTATCTACATGGAGTCTGTAGACCTCTGTTTGGAAAGAGGAAGCACAGAGAACTACTGACTGTTTTGAAGAAATACCCTGACTTGGAGTTTTAGGACTATCTCCCTGGCTCCTGTGTGCTGTGGATTCAGAAGAAATCAAGCCCTGAGCCTTTGAAGTGGGAGCATGACTCCAAAACCCAAGACTACCATAGAACTAACCCTAGGGAGTATCAACTAGTGAAAACTCACATAAAGGAAACCACTTGAATACAAGGCCTGGCATCACCCAGCCACCATTAGCACCCTGTGCAGGATGCCTCATCTAAACAACAAGCAAAACAAAAATACAAACCCAATCATCAGCAGACATGAGCACCACCTCACTCAGCTTTACCCATCAGAGGAAGAACAAACAAACAAAGACTCAGCACAAATCTCAACCTATATGAAGCTTACACAAACCACTGGATCAACCTTAGGAGGGAAGAAACAAAAAGGAAGAAAGAATTCAACCTTGAGGTCCCTCAGAAAAAAGGACCTCAAACACAATAAGTGGGAAAAAAAATAATGAAGAGGCAGAGAAATACTGTGCAAATGAAGGAACAAACTAGAAACACAGAAATCCAAATAAATGAAGAGGAAATAGGCAAACTACCTGAAAAAGAATTCAGAATAATGATAGTAAAGATGATTAAAGACCTTGAAATCAGAATGGAGAAAATGCAAGAATCAATTTAAAAATACCTAGAAGAATTAAAGAATAAAAATACAGAAACAACAGAATTACTGTAGTTAAAAATATTCTAGAATCAATCAATAGCAGAATATCTGAAGCAGAAGAATTAACCGGTGAGCTGGAAGATAAAATGGTAGAAATAATTTCTGAAGAGCGGAATAAAGTAAAAAGAATGAAAAGAACTGAGGATAGTCTCAGAGGCATCTGGGATAATATCAAACACACCAACATTCAAATTATAGGGATCTCAGAAGAAGAAGAGACAAATAAAGGGTATGAGAAAATTTTTGAAGAGATTATAGTTGAAATTTTCCCCAGCATGGGAAAGGAAATAGTCAATCAAGTCCAAGAGGCACAAAGAGTTCCATACAGGATAAACTCAAGGAGAAACATGCCAAGACACATACTAATCAAACTAACAAAGCCTAAACACAAAGACAGAATATTAAAAATAGCAAGGGAGAAGCAACAAGTAACATAAAAGGGAAACCCCGTTTGCTTAACAGCTGATCTTTTAGCAGAAACCCTGCAGGCCAGAAAGGAAAGGCAGGATATATCTAAAGTATTGAAAGGGGAAAATATCCAACCAAGATACACGGCAAGGATTTAATTCAAAATTGACAAAGAAATCAAAAGCGTTTCAGACAAGCAAAAGTTAAGAGAATTCAGAACCTCCAAATCAACTTTACAACAAATGTTAAAGGGACTTATATAGCCAAGAAATAGAAGAGAAGGAAAAAGATCTACATAATTCAACCCAAACAATTAAGTAAATGGCAATAGGAACAGGTATATCAATAATTACTTTAAATNAAAAAAAAAAAAAACCTCTAAACCTGAAATTCTATACACAGTAGAAATATTTTTCTTAAACTGAGTAGGACCATGTTGGACCATCCTGGGGATAGTGAAACAGAGCAGGGCCATATAGTCCTTCCCTATCCCCCACTATGTCCTGTGCATGCCTCCTGCTTGTGGAAAATTTTAGTCAAAGAATAAGTTTAATCAGAAAAGTGAGAGATGTGGAAACAAAGGAAAAGAGTCTAAGGAGACTAAATAATAATAATGCATATGCATTAATAATAATAATGCATTATGCATAGTCAAGGCCATTTAGTTCTTTCTCAAGGGCTATAGATAATATTCTGAGCTGTATCCTGGGAGCTGTCTTTTGATACCAAAACACCAGGTGAAAAAGTTAACTACACGATGACCAGACTGTACTCAGGACTTGAGCTGCCACATTTCGGAGAACTGGCTACAAAGAAATGGGAACGAGTGCACCCCAAACTATGGGTTAACTGTACCTAATACAACCAAGGTGATGTTAGTCAGACCACTGATGACCAATGTGAAGATGACTGTTACAGATGACTATGCTGTTTTTGCATGTAACCCCCCTCCCCAACTCTCTCTATAAATGGTCTCACCCCTCCTGGTCGAGCGTGTGAGGGAGTCGGCCTTTGGGCAGATGTCTGCTACCCTCCCCTCCAGTTGCTGTCACCTGAAATAAAGCAAACTTTCCTTTCCACCAACCTAGCCTTTTTACTGGCTTTTGGGCGGTGAGCAGCTGGACCCCATGCATCTTCTATAACAATAGACCTCCTGCCCTCATGTCCCCTGTCACTTGTTTGCAGAAAATCTTTTGTCTTCTAAGCCTTTCCCCACTTCCAAAGAGCAATTTAATCAGAGAGGTGACAACATGCAGAAAGAAAGGAAAACCTCAAAGAAAACAAAATAAACACAGTTTAACCATAAAACAATGTCAAAGACCTTTAGTTCTTCCTCAAGGGCCGTAGATAATATTCTGAGCTGTATTCTTGAACTGTTTTGCAGGTACTAAAACCCCCAGCAGTTGGAGGAAGTTTACTGCATTCTGATGATCAGCACATAGACCCCAGATCAGTTGGAACTCAGTTGGTTGATGACTGAGATTCCCAAAACATCATCCTGCTACCTTATCTTCAACTAACCAGAGAATTTAGCATGAACTGATCATGAGCCCCATGACCATCTCCTTCACCTTGCCTTTAAAAAATCCTTCCCTGAAAGCCTTCTTGGAAGTTCAGGTCTTTTTTTAAAAAAATTATTTATTTTTAATTGGGGAATAATTGCTTTACAATATCGTGTTGGTTTCTGCCACATATCAACATGTATCAGGCATAGGTGTATGTATGTCCCTTCCCTCTAGAACCTCCCTCCCACCTCCCATCCCACCTTACCCCTCTAGATTGTCAGAGAGCATTTGAGCTGTGCCAAGAATAGCATTAGATAGCCAGAGTTCAGGTTTTTTAAGCATGAGATTCCTGTCCTCCTTGCTTGGCCCATGTCGAACACCTTAAACTAAATGCTGTACTTTGTGTTCAGTTGTTCAGTTGTGTCTGACTCTTTGCAAGCCTATGGCCTGTAGTCTGCCAGGCTCCTCTGTCAGTGGGATTTTCCATGGCAAGAACACTGGAGTAGATTGCCATGCTCTCCTCCAGGGGATCTTCCCAATGCAAGGATCAAACCTCGTCACCTGCATCTCCTGCATTGCAGACGAATTCTTTACCCCTGAGCCATCAGAGACCCCAAATGCTGTACTTGCCCAAATTTCCACAAATCAGTGTTAGTAGTAGTTTCAATTCACAACACTCTGGTGAAAGGACCCAAGTTGGGTTTGGTAGCATTTAAAAAACAGTGGCAAAATAGCCCTCTCGCCCCTCTCGCCTCTCTGCTACCCTGCTCCTGGTCTCTTCAAGCTGGGAAAGTGCTTCTAGACTCAGCTCTCACCAAGCTTAGGCAGCCAAGAAAGACATCTATCTACATGGAGTCTGTAGACCTCTGTTTGGAAAGAGGAAGCACAGAGAACTACTGACTGTTTTGAAGAAATACCCTGACTTGGAGTTTTAGGACTATCTCCCTGGCTCCTGTGTGCTGTGGATTCAGAAGAAATCAAGCCCTGAGCCTTTGAAGTGGGAGCATGACTCCAAAACCCAAGACTACCATAGAACTAACCCTAGGGAGTATCAACTAGTGAAAACTCACATAAAGGAAACCACTTGAATACAAGGCCTGGCATCACCCAGCCACCATTAGCACCCTGTGCAGGATGCCTCATCTAAACAACAAGCAAAACAAAAATACAAACCCAATCATCAGCAGACATGAGCACCACCTCACTCAGCTTTACCCATCAGAGGAAGAACAAACAAACAAAGACTCAGCACAAATCTCAACCTATATGAAGCTTACACAAACCACTGGATCAACCTTAGGAGGGAAGAAACAAAAAGGAAGAAAGAATTCAACCTTGAGGTCCCTCAGAAAAAAGGACCTCAAACACAATAAGTGGGAAAAAAAATAATGAAGAGGCAGAGAAATACTGTGCAAATGAAGGAACAAACTAGAAACACAGAAATCCAAATAAATGAAGAGGAAATAGGCAAACTACCTGAAAAAGAATTCAGAATAATGATAGTAAAGATGATTAAAGACCTTGAAATCAGAATGGAGAAAATGCAAGAATCAATTTAAAAATACCTAGAAGAATTAAAGAATAAAAATACAGAAACAACAGAATTACTGTAGTTAAAAATATTCTAGAATCAATCAATAGCAGAATATCTGAAGCAGAAGAATTAACCGGTGAGCTGGAAGATAAAATGGTAGAAATAATTTCTGAAGAGCGGAATAAAGTAAAAAGAATGAAAAGAACTGAGGATAGTCTCAGAGGCATCTGGGATAATATCAAACACACCAACATTCAAATTATAGGGATCTCAGAAGAAGAAGAGACAAATAAAGGGTATGAGAAAATTTTTGAAGAGATTATAGTTGAAATTTTCCCCAGCATGGGAAAGGAAATAGTCAATCAAGTCCAAGAGGCACAAAGAGTTCCATACAGGATAAACTCAAGGAGAAACATGCCAAGACACATACTAATCAAACTAACAAAGCCTAAACACAAAGACAGAATATTAAAAATAGCAAGGGAGAAGCAACAAGTAACATAAAAGGGAAACCCCGTTTGCTTAACAGCTGATCTTTTAGCAGAAACCCTGCAGGCCAGAAAGGAAAGGCAGGATATATCTAAAGTATTGAAAGGGGAAAATATCCAACCAAGATACACGGCAAGGATTTAATTCAAAATTGACAAAGAAATCAAAAGCGTTTCAGACAAGCAAAAGTTAAGAGAATTCAGAACCTCCAAATCAACTTTACAACAAATGTTAAAGGGACTTATATAGCCAAGAAATAGAAGAGAAGGAAAAAGATCTACATAATTCAACCCAAACAATTAAGTAAATGGCAATAGGAACAGGTATATCAATAATTACTTTAAATGTAAATGGGTTAAATGTTCCAACCAAAAGACACAGGCTGGCTGAATGGATCCAAAAACAAGACCCCTATATATGCTGTCTACAAGAAACCCACATCAGACCTCAAAACACATATAGACGGAAAGTGTTGTTGCTGCTGCTGCTAAGTCACTTCAGTCGTGTCCGACTCTGTGCGACCCCATAGACAGCAGCCCACCAGGCACCCCATCCCTGGGATTCTCTAGGCAAGAATACTGGAGTGGGTTGCCATTTCCTTCTCCAATGCATGAAAGTGAAAAGTCAAAGTGAACTCATTCAGTCGTGTCCAACTCTTCGCGACCCCATGGACTATAGCCAACCAGGCTCCTCCGTCCATGGGATTTTCCAGGCAAGAGTACTGGAGTGGGGTGCCATTGTACTTCTAATTCCCAAGGAGTTATGAAATGGTCAAAGAGATTGAAAAGTCTGACCGAGAAAGGAGAGTTCGGTCCACACGCTTTGCCCATTTCCGGTCGGTTCCCAAAGGAGTCATTAGGTGCCTCTTGGCATTGGCAGGTCAGTATAAACCCCCGACAGGTTTCTGCCATAAGCCGTATGAGATCACTGTGGAACCACAGAGCAGGGGTCCTTACTTGCTTCATACAGGGCATGTCATTCATTCATACAAGCACACCATAGAGTTAATAAAGCACAGCAGAAAACGTGTTCGCTAAGAGAACAAAGAACTAGAGCTCCAAGCATCCTTACCTTGTCCTGAAGGATCCCGGACGAGTCCCCAAGATGAAAGGTTGTTGAATCATGACGCCAGGATTCTTGGCCCCCGGAGGAGAAGAATTCAATCTGGGGCCAGAGACGAGGCTTGATCGCTCAGAGCTTTTGTGTAATAAAGTTTTATTAAAGTATAAAGGAGATAGAGAAAGCTTCTGACATAGGCATCAAAAGGAGGAAGAAAATATATTCCATGAAAATGGGAAACAAAAGAAAGCTGGAGTAGCAATTCTCATATCAGACAAAATAGACCTTAAAATAAATAATATTACAAGAGATAAGGAAGGACACGACACAGTGATCAAAGGACAAATCCAAGAGGAAGACATAACAATTGTAAATATCTATGCACCCAACATAGGAGCACTTCAATACATAAAACAAACACTAACAGACATAAAAGGAGAAATTGCCAGTAACACAATAATAATAAGAGAAAACAGAAAATTAATAAGGAAACACAAGTCTTAAATGATATAGTAGATGAAGTGGATCTCATTGATAGCTTCAGGACACTCCATCCAAATTCAGAAGAATACACCTCTTCTCAGGAGCACATGGAACATTCTCCAGGATAGACAACATCTTGGGTCACAAATGAAACCTCAGTAAATTTAAGAAAATTGAAACCATATCAAGCATCTTCTGTGAGCACAGCACTATGAGACTAGATATCAATTACAGGGGAAAAAAAACTGTAAGAAACACAAACACATGGAGATTAAACATGTTTCTAAATAATCAACAGGTTACTGAAGAAATCAAAAAGAAAATCAAAAAATTTCTAGAAACAAATGACAATGAAAACACAACTCAAAGCCTATACCTATACCTATACCTATACCTAGAGTGGCTCAGTCGTGTCTGACTCTTTGTGACCCTTGGACTGTAGCCCACCAGGCCTCTCTGTCCATGGGATTCTCCAGGCAAGAATACTGGAGTGGGTTGCCATTTCCTTCTCCAGGGGAAGAAGTTTCCTTTGCTGTGTAAAAGAGTCAGACTCGACTAAGCGACTGAACTTGCTGTGTAAAATAATGTAAGTACAATTAGGTCCCATTTCTTTTTTAAATTTTATTTCCAATGAGGATATTGCTAAATTTTTTTGTTAGAGTGTTCTGCCTATTTTTTCCTCTAAGAGTTTTATAGTATGTGGCCTTACATTCGGTCTTTGATTCATTTTGAGCTTTTCTTTTTCCTGTGGTGTTAGGAATTGTTCTAATTTCATTCTTTTACATGTTACTGTCCAATTTTCACAGCACCACTTATTGAAGATGCTGTCTTTTCTCCATTGTATATTCTTAACTCCTTGGGTATAGATGAGGTGCCCCATAGGTGCATGGGTCTACCTCTGGGCTTCTATATAGTGTTCCATTGGTCTTTCTTTCTTTCTTTTTTTTTTTTAATGACTAGAGATGTTACATAAGTCTTTGTTGTAAAGCTGATGTGGTACTGTTGAATTCTCTGAGCCTTTGCTGGTCTGTAAATCTTTTTATTTCTTTGTTGAATCTGAAAGAAGAACCTTGCTTGGTAGAAGATTTTTGGTTGTAGGTTTTTCCCTGCTGCTACTGCTAAGTCACTTCAGTCATGTCCGACTCTGTGTGACCCCACAGACGGCAGCCCACCGGGCTCCCCCATCCCTGGGATTCTCCAAGCAAGAATACTGGAGTTGGTTGCCATTTTCCCTTTCACCACATTAAATATATCATGCCACTCCCTTCTGGCCTGCAGAGTTTCTGCTGAGAAATCAGCTGATAATCTTGTGGGGATCCCTTATTATGTTATTTGCTACTTTTCACTTGACCTGCTTAATAGTCTTTGTTGTTAGTTTTTCAGTTTGCTTAATGTGCGTCTCAGTATTTTCCTCTTTGTGTTCATCCTGTTTGAAATTCTCTGCACTTTCTGCACTAGAGTGTCTGTTTACTTTCCAACATTAGGGAAGTTTTCACCTATTATGTCTTCAAGTATTTTCTCAGGCCCTTTCTCTCTCTTCTCCTTCTGGGAGCCCTATAATGTGAATGTTGGTCCATTTAATGTCCCAGAGGTCTCTTAAACGGTCCTCATTTCTTTTCATCTTTTTTTCTTCATTCTGTTCCTTGGTAGTGATTACTACCATTCTGTCTTCCAGCTTATGTATTCATTTTTCTGCCTCATTAATTCTGCTATTGATTCCTACTATTGTATTTTTCATTTCAGTTGTATTGCTTAACTGTTTCTTTGTTCTTTAGATCTTCTAATTCTTTGTTCAACATTTCTTGTATCTTCTCAGTCTGTCCCTCCATTGTTTTCTTCTGAGATCTTGGATCATCTTTACTATCACTGCTCTAAATGCTTTTTTGAATAGATTGCCTATCTCCACTTTGCTCAGTTGTTGTTCTGGGGTTTTATCTTACTCCTTTGTGTGGAACTTTTCTTGTGCTATCTCGCTTTGACTCACTTTCAGTGTTTACGGTCTCTATTCTGCAGGCTGCAGGATTGTATTTCCGCTTGTTTTTTGTGTCTTCCCCCTTGTGGATTAGGTTGTTCTGAGAGTTTTCTTCAGGATTCCTGGTGGGAGGGATTAACGTCTGCCCAGTGGTGGGCGGAACTGTCCCTTGTCCCTCTGATTGGCAGGGTCATGTCAAAAGGTGTATATAGAAGTGGCTGTGAGCTGTGACAGGCGCACTAAGTGCGGGCAGCAGCGACCGGCGAACTAAGCATGGCCGAGAGGAGCTACCCCAAGTCCGAAGTCAGGGGCAGCAGCAGAGAGTACCAGGCTGCAACGGTGCAGGAAGGGCTGAGAGGAGCTACCCCGCATCTGAGGTCAGGGGTGGCAGCCGGGAAGAGCCACCCTGCACCCAAGGCCAGGCTCGGCAGCTGGGAGGAGCAACTCCACGTCCAAGGAGCAGTGGCTGTGGGGGTGCAGGAGGGCCTAGAGGAGATATCCCACGTTGAAGGTCAGGAAGGGCAGCGGTGAGGAGATACCCCTCGTCTCCAAGGTGAGGAGCAGCAGCTGCGCTTTGCTGGAGCAGCTGTGAAGAGACGCCCCACACTCAAGGTAAGAGAAACCCAAGTAAGATGGTAGGTATTGCAAGAGGACATCAGAAGGCAGACACACTGAAATCATACTCACAGAAAACTAGTCAATCTAGTCACACTAAGACCACAGCCTTGTCTAACTCAATAAAACTAAGCCATGCCCATGGGGCAACCCAAGATGGGTGGGTCCTGGTGAAGAGGCTTGACAGAATATGGTCCACTGGAGAAGGGAATGGCAAACCACTTCAGTATTCTTGCCTTGAGAACCCCATGAACAGTATGAAAAGGCAAAATGATAGGANGCGGGTCATGGTGGAGAGGTCTGACAGAATGTGGTCCACTGGAGAAGGGAATGGCAAACCACTTCAGTATTCTTGCCTTGAGAACCCCATGAACAGTATGAAAAGGCAAAATGATAGGATACTGAAAGAGGAATTCCCCAGGTGAATAGGTGCCCAATAAGCTACTGGAGATCAGTGGAGAAATAACTCCAGAAAGAATGAAGGGATGGAGCCAAAGCAAAAACAATACCCAGCTGTGGAATGACCAGTGATAGAAGCAAGATCCGATGTTGTAAAAAGCAATATTGCATAGCAACCTGGAATGTCAGGTCCATGATCAAGGCAAATTGGAAGTGGTCAAACAAGAGATGGCAAGGGTGAACGTCAACATTCTAGGAATCAGCGAACTAAAATGGACTGGAATGGGTGAATTTATCTCAGATGACCATTATATCTACTACTGCGGGCAGGAATCCCTCAGAAGAAATGGAGTAGCCTTCATGTTAGCAAAAGAGTCCAAAATGCAGTAGTTGGATGCAATCTCAAAAACAACAGAATGATCTCTGTTCGTCTCCAAGGCCAAGCATTCAATATCACAGTAATCCAAGTTTATGCCCCAACAAGTAATGCTGAAGAAGCTGAAGTTGAATGGTTCTATGAAGACCCATAAGACCTTTTAGAACTAACACCCAAAAGAGATGTCTTTTTCATTATAGGGGACTGGAATGCAAAAGTAGGAAGTCAAGAAACACCTGGAGTAACAGGCAAATT
>SJYW01048261.1:88036-99156 GCA_006410735.1 Raphicerus campestris | reverse complement strand
GGTGGGGGGGTGCAGGGAGGGGCCGCGGTGCTGGAGGGAGTCTCTGCCTCGGGCCTCAGGGCTGTTGGCTCCTGTTCTGGTCACCTGCCAGCGTCTCCCTTGGGGGGCTGGTGCAGATGGCCCGGTGTCCCCTGAGGGCCCTGGTGCCGGCTGGCGAGATGCTTTGTGTGTGCGTAGGGGGTGGGGCGGGGAATCTGGGTGTGTGCCACATGCCAGCCCACACCCCCACAGCATAGGTGCTGCTCCCTGCAGACTAGAAGTCCCGCAGGGCAGGCAGACCAGCAGCTCCCCCTTCTTCCCTGGGAAGCCGGCATCGGTCCTCAGGCGCTGGGACTGAGGAGGCCCCTGGNCACACCCCCACAGCATAGGTGCTGCTCCCTGCAGACTAGAAGTCCCGCAGGGCAGGCAGACCAGCAGCTCCCCCTTCTTCCCTGGGAAGCCGGCATCGGTCCTCAGGCGCTGGGACTGAGGAGGCCCCTGGGGGCAGCTCTGTGTCCCCCGAGGTGCTGCCTGGAGGTGGGGCCCCTCTCAGCGATGAAGCGCGTCCAGGCTCAGGCGGCTCTGAAGACAGACGTGCTCAGCGACGGACAAAGCTTCGTCCAGAGGGAGCCAAGTGGCACGTCGGGAATCTGAGTCAGATTCTGGCCCTGACCGTCTCTTTCCCTAAGGGAGGGAGGGTCACCCTGATCTCCACGTCCAGGCTGGGCCCCCACGCGGCCTCTGCCGGGCTCCCCTGCGCCCCAGGCCCGCACGCGCCGCTCTCTGCCCACCCGTCTCCTGAGTCTTCCTGGTGCCCGGCGGCCGAGGGCGGCTGCTTCTCCCCCTGCTCGTTCGCTCTGGCTCCTCAGCGAAGGGGAAAGAGGAAACGTGGCAGAGGCTTCATCTGCGCCCAGGCCGGCCCCACGCCTCCCTGGCCTCTGTCCCCTGGAGAGACCTTCAAAAGGAGGCTGTTGTTTCTTCTGACTCATTTTGCAAATACATGGCTCAGGGCAAGGGTTTCTACTTCATTATTTCTGGATGAGCTGGTAAATTTAAATAAAGCTTCACATTTGAATTGAATTTATTTTATAGCTTTCGAGAATCAAGAAAAGCAGTGGTCTGCTGATATTCCTCAGACACCAGTCTTTTAAAATCTGCCTGCGTGCTTTTTAAATAGGCTATACTTTTTAAAATAAAATACATTAATTATTATACAGTCTGAGCATTTCTTGAGGGCAGGCTGAAACTTGAGCAGGATGGTGTAACAGTGAAGGGCCGCTGAAAAGGGAAATGAAGCAAAATGTCGAGGGTCCTAAGATTTCGGATGTGGACCGAATGGGATAAAATCAGGAGCAGGCTTAGCAATTCCTAACAGGATCATTGTCCAGTCAATGCTCGTGGCTTTTTATTAACATTTCTGTGTGGCCTTGAGCACAGGATCAGCCGTGATGAAATGGCTGATAACCTGAGTCCAATCCGGCATCAGGCGACGGGCTGCGGGTGACCAGAGAAGAATGGAAGTCTCTGTTCAGAGCCCGAACCCCAGAGAAGGAGCCAGGCTCTTCTGGGAAGGCATCACTGAATATGATTTTGAACGAGGACCTGAAGGAAACGAGGTTGCAATCCATGGAGGAAGAACCTTCCCGGTGATGGAAGCAGCCAGAGCAGAGGCCCCGGGTGGCAGCAGGCCTGTGTGAGCACAGCCGGGAGGGGCTGTGAGAGGCCCGCGGGCGCTGAGCAGCGGCTGTGTGCAGGCCCTTGCGGTTCCCCTCCACCTGTAAAGGCACCTCTGCTGCTGGAGTCCCCAGAGCATCCGCAGGGGCGTCAGCTCCAAACCAGTGTCCTCTAGCCATCTTGAGAATGAATGGTCAGGCTGATGAGGGAAGAGATNTTACAATCCATGGAGGAAGAACCTTCCCGGTGATGGAAGCAGCCAGAGCAGAGGCCCCGGGCTGCAGCAGGCCTGTGTGAGCACAGCTGGGAGGGGCTGTGAGAGGCCCGCGGGCGCTGAGCAGCGGCTGTGTGCAGGCCCTCGCGGTTCCCCTCCACCTGTAAAGGCACCCCTGCTGCTGGAGTCCCCAGAGCATCCGCAGGGGCGTCAGCTCCAAACCAGTGCCCTCTAGCCATCTTGAGAATGAATGGTCAGGCTGATGAGGGAAGAGACGCGTGTGTGTCCTGAACCTCCGTGGAGCATGTCAGCTTGCATCCTGCCCAGACAAGGACACACACGCGGTCTGATTGTCTCTTTTATCCTTCTGGGTGTTTTGTGAACTGTCAACCAGGAATAAAAATTTAATCCAGGTCCTAAGGCAATTGAAATTGTACTGTAAATGTTTTTGCACAATTTAACTCTGTTGGCTAAATTCATCACTGCAGAGGGCTGAAAAATCCTTCAGTGAGCATAAGAAACTTTCCCTGGAAAGCTCTGGCTCAGGAAATGAAATTAGCAGGACATGGTCCCAGGTTTTAAATGAACTTTGGTGCTTCTGTAGAAAGATGAATCTATTGTGTTGCCTATGGGATGAGCTGTTTCCTGTGGAAGGGAGGTGGCAGTAACTAGGGTTTCCTTGTCCTGACAAAACCTTAAACAGACAGTGAGAAATGCTGCAATTTTACATAAATTTTGTGACAGAAATTCTGTTTTCTGAGTGACTATAACGAGTGTAGTCAAAGCTCTGGTTTCCCCAGTGGTCATGTACGGATGTGAGAGTTGGATCATAAAGAACACTTGAGAGCCCAAGAATGGATGCTTCAGTCTGTGGTGCTGGACAAGACTCTTGAGAGTCCCTTGGAGTGCAGGGAGATCAAACTAGTCGGTCCTGAAGGAAATCAACCCTGAATACTCATTGGAAGGACTGATGTTGAAGCTGAAGCTCCAGTACTTTGGCCACCTGATGCAAAGAGCTGACCCAATGGAAAAGACCTGATGCTGGGAAAGATTGAAGGCCGGAGGAGAAGGGGACGATGGGACGAGATGGATGGCATCACTGACTGGATGGACATGAGTTTGAGCAAACTCTGGGAGATAGTGAAGGACAGGGAAGGCTGTGGGACAGACTTAGAGGCTGAGCAACAGCGTGACGAGTTTTGCCTTTACTGCCGACAGAAAGGATTAGCATCCCAGGCTCAGATGATGGGAGGTGGTTAGAGGGCTGGCATGTGTAGGTTTAGAAGCTGTAAAACTGCAATGACTACGCATAGGTTTGCCTGGAACATTTCATACCTGTGCAGCTGTCAGACATTCATAATCCCTTTTTTATGGAAAAAAATAATACAATAACTTTTCCTATTCATTTTTGATGTTGACTCCACAGAGTAACACAGACTCATTTTTACCAGCAAAGATGTCGACCAGCACAGTGGGTGGGGGGTCCAGTCATCACTTGTCTGCCCTCCTGGCTACTGGGGCACGTCTGGCCCTCCACGCCCAGCCCCACCCCCTCAACGAGATGTGAGGTCCTCCTGCAGCCACGGTGATGCGGTTACTGGGGTACATCAGCCCCCCTCCCCCCATCTACCCCTCCCAGGAGATGTGAGGTCCTCCTGCAGCCACGGTGATACGGTTACTGGGGTACATCAGCGCCCCCCGCCCCGCCCCAGGAGATGTGAGCTCCTCCTGCTGCCCTGGTGACCTGACAGCTTGGACGTGGTAGGTATTCAGTGAGTCCAAAAATCTGGGAGAGACTGTGGATCAAAGATGACCTGGGGCCCAGCTCAGTCACTGTACTGTGGGCTGGGCTCCATCCTCCATGCGGCCCCTTTGCCCTGAGCCCCGTGTGACAGAGCATCAGGTCACGCTTTCCACCACTGGAAGCAGCCTTCCCTCGAAAGAAAAGGTGCCTTTCTACCACTGCCATCTGCGCATGTTTCTGTATTGATCCAGTTCAGCTCAGTTCAGTCGCTCAGTTGTGTCCGACTCTCTGCGACCCCATGGACCGCAGCACGCCAGGCCTCCCTGTCCATCACCAACTCCCAGAGTTCACCCAAACTCATGTCCACCGAGTTGGTGATGCCATCCAACCATCTCATCCTCTGTCGTCCCCTTCTCCTCCCATCTTCAATCTTTCCCAGGATCAGAGGTCTTTTCAAATGAGTCGGCTCTTCACATCAGGTGGCCAAAGTATCGGAACTTCAGCTTCAGTAGTGATCCGTATGTATTGCAAATCATGAGTTCACACCGACACTTCAGATTCTGTCTCTTATACACATCTCCTCCCAGGAGATGTGAGGTCCTCCTGCAGCCACGGTGATACGGTTACTGGGGTACATCAGCGCCCCCCGCCCCGCCCCAGGAGATGTGAGCTCCTCCTGCTGCCCTGGTGACCTGACAGCTTGGACGTGGTAGGTATTCAGTGAGTCCAAAAATCTGGGAGAGACTGTGGATCAAAGATGACCTGGGGCCCAGCTCAGTCACTGTACTGTGGGCTGGGCTCCATCCTCCATGCGGCCCCTTTGCCCTGAGCCCCGTGTGACAGAGCATCAGGTCACGCTTTCCACCACTGGAAGCAGCCTTCCCTCGAAAGAAAAGGTGCCTTTCTACCACTGCCATCTGCGCATGTTTCTGTATTGATCCAGTTCAGCTCAGTTCAGTCGCTCAGTTGTGTCCGACTCTCTGCGACCCCATGGACCGCAGCACGCCAGGCCTCCCTGTCCATCACCAACTCCCAGAGTTCACCCAAACTCATGTCCACCGAGTTGGTGATGCCATCCAACCATCTCATCCTCTGTCGTCCCCTTCTCCTCCCATCTTCAATCTTTCCCAGGATCAGAGGTCTTTTCAAATGAGTCGGCTCTTCACATCAGGTGGCCAAAGTATCGGAACTTCAGCTTCAGTAGTGATCCGTATGTATTGCAAATCATGAGTTCACACCGACACTTCAGATTCCAGTTGAGCGCTGGAGAGCTTACGGCGGCTTTCTCCTTTTCCATGTTGTAACTTTCTCTGGTGTCCACAAACCGGCTCCCGTGGCCCTCAGCATGTTTGCTTGTGTGAGCGCTCCACCTCCTGACGCTGACGCTGCCCCCACGGGAGCGCCGGCACCCCGGGCTGGGCCTTGGTGGGCCTCCCATCCCCTCCCCATACAAGTCCTCATCACTGGGTCCCCAGCACTTCAGAGGGAAGGGCGGGGAGCAAGAGGGAGGGAAGTCTTCCCGCCTTGGCAAGCATCAGGGTGCAGCGTCACGGTCCATGCCATCCAGGCATGTGCATGCGGAAGACACAAAATGTGAGCATAAGACAGAAGAGGAGGATGCGTGTTCAGCAGCAAGTGTTCTAACGGGACGCTCAGTCGTCCTGTCCCAGTGACCTGCCGTGTGCTCCTGCCCAGAGGACGGTCCCCACCGTGGCTGAGGGGTGACGTGACTGCGCGCCGTCTCAGGTGTGTCCCCGGGGAGCTGAGGTCCGGCCCAGCGACACAGCTGGGGTCAGCGAGCCCTCTGGGTCCACGGAGCGCCCTTCCTGTGGCCGGGAGGGCGTCTCTAGCTCGGNCAGGCGCTGGGACTGAGGAGGCCCCTGGGGGCAGCTCTGTGTCCCCCGAGGTGCTGCCTGGAGGTGGGGCCCCTCTCAGCGATGAAGCGCGTCCAGGCTCAGGCGGCTCTGAAGACAGACGTGCTCAGCGACGGACAAAGCTTCGTCCAGAGGGAGCCAAGTGGCACGTCGGGAATCTGAGTCAGATTCTGGCCCTGACCGTCTCTTTCCCTAAGGGAGGGAGGGTCACCCTGATCTCCACGTCCAGGCTGGGCCCCCACGCGGCCTCTGCCGGGCTCCCCTGCGCCCCAGGCCCGCACGCGCCGCTCTCTGCCCACCCGTCTCCTGAGTCTTCCTGGTGCCCGGCGGCCGAGGGCGGCTGCTTCTCCCCCTGCTCGTTCGCTCTGGCTCCTCAGCGAAGGGGAAAGAGGAAACGTGGCAGAGGCTTCATCTGCGCCCAGGCCGGCCCCACGCCTCCCTGGCCTCTGTCCCCTGGAGAGACCTTCAAAAGGAGGCTGTTGTTTCTTCTGACTCATTTTGCAAATACATGGCTCAGGGCAAGGGTTTCTACTTCATTATTTCTGGATGAGCTGGTAAATTTAAATAAAGCTTCACATTTGAATTGAATTTATTTTATAGCTTTCGAGAATCAAGAAAAGCAGTGGTCTGCTGATATTCCTCAGACACCAGTCTTTTAAAATCTGCCTGCGTGCTTTTTAAATAGGCTATACTTTTTAAAATAAAATACATTAATTATTATACAGTCTGAGCATTTCTTGAGGGCAGGCTGAAACTTGAGCAGGATGGTGTAACAGTGAAGGGCTGCTGAAAAGGGAAATGAAGCAAAATGTCGAGGGTCCTAAGATTTCGGATGTGGACCGAATGGGATAAAATCAGGAGCAGGCTTAGCAATTCCTAACAGGATCATTGTCCAGTCAATGCTCGTGGCTTTTTATTAACATTTCTGTGTGGCCTTGAGCACAGGATCAGCCGTGATGAAATGGCTGATAACCTGAGTCCAATCCGGCATCAGGCGACGGGCTGCGGGTGACCAGAGAAGAATGGAAGTCTCTGTTCAGAGCCCGAACCCCAGAGAAGGAGCCAGGCTCTTCTGGGAAGGCATCACTGAATATGATTTTGAACGAGGACCTGAAGGAAACGAGGTTGCAATCCATGGAGGAAGAACCTTCCCGGTGATGGAAGCAGCCAGAGCAGAGGCCCCGGGTGGCAGCAGGCCTGTGTGAGCACAGCCGGGAGGGGCTGTGAGAGGCCCGCGGGCGCTGAGCAGCGGCTGTGTGCAGGCCCTTGCGGTTCCCCTCCACCTGTAAAGGCACCTCTGCTGCTGGAGTCCCCAGAGCATCCGCAGGGGCGTCAGCTCCAAACCAGTGTCCTCTAGCCATCTTGAGAATGAATGGTCAGGCTGATGAGGGAAGAGATGCGTGTGTGTCCTGAACCTCCGTGGAGCATGTCAGCTTGCATCCTGCCCAGACAAGGACACACACGCGGTCTGATTGTCTCTTTTATCCTTCTGGGTGTTTTGTGAACTGTCAACCAGGAATAAAAATTTAATCCAGGTCCTAAGGCAATTGAAATTGTACTGTAAATGTTTTTGCACAATTTAACTCTGTTGGCTAAATTCATCACTGCAGAGGGCTGAAAAATCCTTCAGTGAGCATAAGAAACTTTCCCTGGAAAGCTCTGGCTCAGGAAATGAAATTAGCAGGACATGGTCCCAGGTTTTAAATGAACTTTGGTGCTTCTGTAGAAAGATGAATCTATTGTGTTGCCTATGGGATGAGCTGTTTCCTGTGGAAGGGAGGTGGCAGTAACTAGGGTTTCCTTGTCCTGACAAAACCTTAAACAGACAGTGAGAAATGCTGCAATTTTACATAAATTTTGTGACAGAAATTCTGTTTTCTGAGTGACTATAACGAGTGTAGTCAAAGCTCTGGTTTCCCCAGTGGTCATGTACGGATGTGAGAGTTGGATCATAAAGAACACTTGAGAGCCCAAGAATGGATGCTTCAGTCTGTGGTGCTGGACAAGACTCTTGAGAGTCCCTTGGAATGCAGGGAGATCAAACTAGTCGGTCCTGAAGGAAATCAACCCTGAATACTCATTGGAAGGACTGATGTTGAAGCTGAAGCTCCAGTACTTTGGCCACCTGATGCAAAGAGCTGACCCAATGGAAAAGACCTGATGCTGGGAAAGATTGAAGGCCGGAGGAGAAGGGGACGATGGGACGAGATGGATGGCATCACTGACTGGATGGACATGAGTTTGAGCAAACTCTGGGAGATAGTGAAGGACAGGGAAGGCTGTGGGACAGACTTAGAGGCTGAGCAACAGCGTGACGAGTTTTGCCTTTACTGCCGACAGAAAGGATTAGCATCCCAGGCTCAGATGATGGGAGGTGGTTAGAGGGCTGGCATGTGTAGGTTTAGAAGCTGTAAAACTGCAATGACTACGCATAGGTTTGCCTGGAACATTTCATACCTGTGCAGCTGTCAGACATTCATAATCCCTTTTTTATGGAAAAAAATAATACAATAACTTTTCCTATTCATTTTTGATGTTGACTCCACAGAGTAACACAGACTCATTTTTACCAGCAAAGATGTCGACCAGCACAGTGGGTGGGGGGTCCAGTCATCACTTGTCTGCCCTCCTGGCTACTGGGGCACGTCTGGCCCTCCACGCCCAGCCCCACCCCCTCAACGAGATGTGAGGTCCTCCTGCAGCCACGGTGATGCGGTTACTGGGGTACATCAGCCCCCCTCCCCCCATCTACCCCTCCCAGGAGATGTGAGGTCCTCCTGCAGCCACGGTGATGCGGTTACTGGGGTACATCAGCCCCCCTCCCCCCATCTACCCCTCCCAGGAGATGTGAGGTCCTCCTGCAGCCACGGTGATACGGTTACTGGGGTACATCAGCGCCCCCCGCCCCGCCCCAGGAGATGTGAGCTCCTCCTGCTGCCCTGGTGACCTGACAGCTTGGACGTGGTAGGTATTCAGTGAGTCCAAAAATCTGGGAGAGACTGTGGATCAAAGATGACCTGGGGCCCAGCTCAGTCACTGTACTGTGGGCTGGGCTCCATCCTCCATGCGGCCCCTTTGCCCTGAGCCCCGTGTGACAGAGCATCAGGTCACGCTTTCCACCACTGGAAGCAGCCTTCCCTCGAAAGAAAAGGTGCCTTTCTACCACTGCCATCTGCGCATGTTTCTGTATTGATCCAGTTCAGCTCAGTTCAGTCGCTCAGTTGTGTCCGACTCTCTGCGACCCCATGGACCGCAGCACGCCAGGCCTCCCTGTCCATCACCAACTCCCAGAGTTCACCCAAACTCATGTCCACCGAGTTGGTGATGCCATCCAACCATCTCATCCTCTGTCGTCCCCTTCTCCTCCCATCTTCAATCTTTCCCAGGATCAGAGGTCTTTTCAAATGAGTCGGCTCTTCACATCAGGTGGCCAAAGTATCGGAACTTCAGCTTCAGTAGTGATCCGTATGTATTGCAAATCATGAGTTCACACCGACACTTCAGATTCCAGTTGAGCGCTGGAGAGCTTACGGCGGCTTTCTCCTTTTCCATGTTGTAACTTTCTCTGGTGTCCACAAACCGGCTCCCGTGGCCCTCAGCATGTTTGCTTGTGTGAGCGCTCCACCTCCTGACGCTGACGCTGCCCCCACGGGAGCGCCGGCACCCCGGGCTGGGCCTTGGTGGGCCTCCCATCCCCTCCCCATACAAGTCCTCATCACTGGGTCCCCAGCACTTCAGAGGGAAGGGCGGGGAGCAAGAGGGAGGGAAGTCTTCCCGCCTTGGCAAGCATCAGGGTGCAGCGTCACGGTCCATGCCATCCAGGCATGTGGATGCGGAAGACACAAAATGTGAGCATAAGACAGAAGAGGAGGATGTGTGTTCAGCAGCAAGTGTTCTAACGGGACGCTCAGTCGTCCTGTCCCAGTGACCTGCCGTGTGCTCCTGCCCAGAGGACGGTCCCCACCGTGGCTGAGGGGTGACGTGACTGCGCGCCGTCTCAGGTGTGTCCCCGGGGAGCTGAGGTCCGGCCCAGCGACACAGCTGGGGTCAGCGAGCCCTCTGGGTCCACGGAGCGCCCTTCCTGTGGCCGGGAGGGCGTCTCTAGCTCGGTGCTCTGAAGCTGTGATAACGTGTGTGAATAGCTTGCGCTGCCGCACCTCCTGCTTTGCTCTGACACGGCTGGCGGGACCAGGGCACTTCTGTGAGCTGGGCCTCCTTGGGCCGGACAGACGCGGCTCTGGAAGCCTCTGTGAGAGGCAGCTTGCCGCCTGAGGAGGCGGGCGGAACCGGTTCAGGGTCCAGGGAAGGCTGGAGAAGCTGGCGGGCCCTTCTAGGAGAGCAGGAGGGAGAGAAAGGTCCTTAATCCGGCAGGAGAGCGCCCATCGCTGCATGCACAGCTCTGCCTTGGACGCGCTCAGGCTGGCCAGGGAAGCCTGCAGCGTGTCCAGCCGAGGGCGGCTCTGTCAGGGAGGGCCCACACCTCGCACGCACGTCTCAGCTGGTGCCATCTCCCCCGAAGGTGTCGGGCAGCAGGCAGAGCTGGTCTTCAAGCCTCCCCCACCCCCTCTCTGGTGGACCACAGGAGCCCCCGTGAGCACTCGGAGGTGCAGGGAGAATTTCTGGGAATGAAAAATGCTGTTTCAGCACAGTGGATGCCAGTGCCCACCGGGTGTCATCTTCTGATGGTTTTGCCCCTGTGAGATGCCGGTCAGAGGAGGGGCTGCTGTATTTGTGAGTCTCGAGGGAAAACGGAACCTGCAACACGCCAGAGGCCCCGCAAGGCTGTGCCCAGCCCGCCACCCAGACCCATCCTTGGCATCAGTGTCCTCCCCACCGCAAAGGCCCTGTGGGCCCCCAGTGGGCAAGGGGCGGGTGCGGAAAGAGGCCCCCTGTGCTCCCCCTGGGGGGTGGCTGCCCAGGGCTCCGTGCTGAACCACAGGACGAATGAAGCAGAAGAGGTCCCAAGCAAACAGGCCCCATCTAAACATCTGTGTGCCCCTTAACCGGCAATGATGTCATCTATTCAGAATCTGTTACTAACTGCAGAGAGACCTGAGATCTGCCTCTTTTAACCCTTGGTTTACTGAGTCAATGATATTTTTGCCCTGATACGTCCAGGGAATGCTTCATAGTATCCTCATGATAAGATAATTCAGTAGGCCGTCGTCTTAAGGAACTGGGAAGGGTGCGGGGGAAAATAAGACACGGACACGCCCAGACTTCTAGGAGCGCAGTGCGTGTGTGGGTGAGTAGCGTGTTCAGGAGAAACGTCCGGCGGCACAGGCCGGGAATGAGAAACGTCCTCCACGGTACAGATGACCAGCAAGGAGAGACTGGCGCCGGCTGGCGCATGAGCTGACTGGGAGGGTGCCGGAGGAGCCAGGTGGGGCCTCCGCGCCCAGCTGAGAGGTGGGGGCAGCAGCACAGAGTGGGACGTGCACGGGGAGAGGAAGTCACCGCGGGCGGGGCTAGAGGCGTGAGCGGCCCGGCGTGGGGACCAGAGGCCCTGATTGGACGCGGCCGGTCCTGGGGTTTCAGCAGAGACTGGTGTCATCCAAGCCAGGTTTCTAGCGTGAGGGCTTGCAGTCCTCCTGGACACAGCCTGCAAAGACAGCTGGCTGGTGGGATGCCCTGC
>SJYW01048261.1:68508-83518 GCA_006410735.1 Raphicerus campestris | reverse complement strand
CCCCCATCTTCCTGCTCCTCCGCCAAGGAGGTGACACCTAAAGCTCCCATGTGGGGTGGAGCCACAGCGCCATCTCCCCGCCCCCTGTCTCTCTGTGTCCACACTCCATTTCATTCCTTCAGGAGAGAGTCCCCCCTCCCATCCCTGTGGCTTCCAGAACAGAACAGAATCCAGTCTCTCTCCAGACCTCCCCGAAGACTCTCAGGAGGTCAAGGCCACCGGGCGTCTTTGGCCCTCTGCAGCAAGCATTATATAAGGGGGTCTTGCAGGCATCCATGGCCGGGAACTCCGAGCCGGTCACCTCCATGGAAACCCGGCTCAGTCTGGGGCCTCCCCCAGCCGAGGCTGGAGCAGAGGGAGGAGGCATCAGGACACGGAGACTCAGAGCCACGAGCCAGGCGTTTTCATCTCAGTGTGGGGACCTGTGGCCCGAGGGCAACACGTACATCTAGCTGGGCTAAGCCTAGAATGTGACGTTTCCCCCCAAGACAGTCAGCACACTGAATGCCCCTGCATCCTTCCACTGGGCCCTGGCCCGGCCCCTGCTGTTCCCTGCCGGCCATGTGGCCACTTGGAGCCACGTGGCTGGGTAGACCAGGAGGCCTGGCTGATTCTAGGCATTGCTTCCTTGGCTGGGGTCTGTGAGCAGGTGTTCAGGGGCTCTGACACCTGTTTGACCTTGAAGGAGCAAGGGAAAGACCCCAAGTGACACACCTGTTTCATCCTGAAATCTCACCCCCGCCGTGCAGCTCACCCGGACTCACCGGCATCGTCCTGCCCTGTGGGGTGCTTACGAGGGCTCCATCAGCTGGGAGGCTCATCTCGCGGGTGCCTCCTCCCCTCCGGCTCCTGCCGTCTGCATAGTTTCCTCCCTGGCGGCCAGCCAGTCCCTGCTGTCAGCCTCTCAGAGCCAAGATCTCCTCTCTGATTCCTCCGGGGACTGACGGCAGGGACCCAGACGTGCCCTCCAGCAACACATCACCGAGACGTGTCCAGCGCTCTGTGACTCCACGTTGCCTGCTGCTGTTACACAGCGGGGCTCCGAGCAGCCCTCGGCGGGAGCAGGGCAGGGCACTCATCTCACGTTAAAGGATGTGAAAACAGCTCCTGGAGGTCCTGTCGCTCCGGGGTGGGCCTCGCTCTGGTTAGAAATGCCGAGTCTCAGGCCCCACGCAGACCTGCAGGTCTGAGTCTGCATCTTCACAGGGGCCCGGGTGATGTCTCCGCTCAGTGGCAAGTGAGAAGATGCCCCAGCAGGGGACCTGGGGCAGCGTGGTCTCCCAGCCTGGGTGACCCCACTCCAGCCTCCCCAGGGGGTCCAGCAGTCCCCTCTCTGCCCCACGCTCCTCTGGTCAGGGAGATGTAGGACTGGGGTCTAGATCCAGGACCCAGACCCACATCCACTCACAACCGCCAGGACGGCGATGAAGAGGCAGTGTCGAGCCGGCAGCACAGACGGGGCCGGGCGACTAAGAGCAGCAACAAGCCCAGGGCAGGGGCCCGGAGTCCTGAGGGTCCAGGAGAGAGGAGAACCTGGCCCGCGCCCCAGAGGCACCGTATCCCCGACTCGCTTGCCCCACTGTGAGGCGGACACGGGCAGACGCGACAGGGATGAAGGGCTTGGACTGCGTCTGGCACGAGGTGGGGGCCTGGTGGTCGGGGGAGCGGCCCAGTCCTCCCCCAAACCCCCATCCTCACGCCCTCTTGCTTGCCCCGAGTTTCCGTGCTTTCAGCTTCCCTGGACATGGCTGTGTTCCGGCTTGGACGCGGCTGCCCACCCGCCCTGGTGGGACAGGAGCGTCAGGTCACACAGTGCTCTGAGCCTCATCCCTTTGCAGAAAAGCATGTCGTTCTACAGCCATTTCAATGCCTCCCTAACCTTTGTGATGTCAGTGCCCCACGTGACCTGTGGCCTCGTTTCCAAGGCCTGAGTGGGGATGACCTAACCTCGCAGGCAGTGAGTCTCATCAGGAGAAGGGTGGGCTGGGCGGAGCTTTGCAGACCCGCTGGAGGAGCAGTCCATCGTCGGCCGGCCCCGGGCTGGCCCAGAGCCGCCTCTCCCGCAGGACGGTGCTGTGGGGGAGGGGAGGGGAGCCGGACCGCAGGGTCCACGGGTGCGTGAACCAGGCCCTCCGCCTTGCAGACCTATCTGCTCCCGTGCACCGTCTGCTGTGAACTGCGCTGGCTGGACGGTCCAGCTGCTGTAACAACACGCGCAGCATTTCAGGGGCTCTCCCGCCCCCAGCAAGTTCGCTCCTCTCTCCTGGGGTGTCCAGCGCCCTGTGTTTCTTGTTGGGCAGATTCCCTCCGGTGACTTGGGGGCCAGGCTCCTGGCGTGCTGGCTCCAGGGGCCCCCTGTCACCTTATCGCTGGGCTTCACCTTTTATTTATGCCATGGACCCACTTTTGGTGGTCTGGTGAACAGGCTTTTTCTCAGAATAGTTTTTAAATACATTATTAAAAGCACATAGGATAACAAAGAATGTAATGTGAAAATGTAATTTCTTTTTAAGGATTTTTTCATGCAGACCATTTAGAAAGTCTGTATTGAATTTGTTGCAATATTGTTTCTGTTTTATGGTTTGGTTTGGGGGGGTTGGAGTTTGCAGGGCATGTGGGATCTTAGCTTCCTGACCGGGGATCACACCTGCACCCCTTGCATCGGAAGACGGAGTCTTGAGCACTGGATCACCAGAGAGGCCCCCAAATGTGATTTCTATTAATAGAAAATCACCACGCTGGGGCAGCTGTGTTTCTTGCCTGTACTCATAACTGAAGGAAATGGTAAAGACTGGCTAGAGTTTGCCAATAAAGATGTAACGTTCTTCTGGCATTTGAGTTCACAGACGCCCGTGACTTCTGACTCAGGTTCAGACCTGTGGGCAAAAGTCAGGGTGGAAGAGGTGGCAAAGGGAAAGCCGCTTCTCGGGCCTCTGCTGGGAGGGACACTGACCCTCTCACGTCCATCAGCCAGAGCCAGGGCAGGGCCACGTCCAGCAAGCATGCGTGGGAAATCCTCTCTGTCTGACCGCAAGTCTCTGGCTTCAGTATCTCGTGTCTCTTGTGTCCTGAAACACAGACGCTTGGTAATGGGCCTGGCATACGTGCTCGAAACGCTGGGAGGAAAGATTAAACTGGGGGACTTGCGGCTTCCCTGGTGGCCCAGTGGCTGAGACTGCACACTCCCAGTGCAAGGGGCCCGGCTTCCATCCCTGGGCACGGAGCCTGCATGCCACAGCTAAATAAGCAAATACTGGGGAAAAACAAATGGAAGAGCTGCTCAGGTCTGTCTGTGAATCCACCCGAAGCTGCTCCTAACGCGTGGTACCTGGCAAAGGTCCCCCTCAGTTCTGGGCGGTTCAGCCTTCAGCAGGACCAGCCAGAGATGCTGCGGAGGGAAAAAAGCTGTGTATCTTCTCTGCTCAGGAAACACAGACCGCGAGATGGTTCCTGTGCCCACTCTGGGAGCCTGAGCAACAGACCGCAGGCCCAGGGAAGAGAAGGAGTGTCTTCTGGCCTTTCCAGAATGTCAGCCTCCCCATGGGGGCCGCGGGCCCCCATGACCACCGTCTGTCCCTTCTCCCTCCACACAGGGGCGATGCTGCCTCAAAGCTGCTGACACTCAGGAGCCGCTGCAGAAGAATCAGGTTGGTCCTTGGGCAACAGGCTGTCTTCCAGCCCATCACCTGCTCGAGAAACACGGCCAGGTGTCCAGCTCTGCCTGCGCGGGAAGGGGCTCTGGTCACAGTGCCGGGGGTGCAGGGAGGCTGCGGAAACCTGCCCGGAGCTGGGCTGCGGCTGCGGCTGCGGCTCTGGCTGCGGCTCCGGCTCCGGCTGTGGCTCTGGCTGGGCTGCAGCTGCGGCTCTGGCTGCGGCTCCGGCTGGGCTGCAGCTGCGGCTCCGGCTGCGGCTCCGGCTGCTCGCCTGCTGGGACGGCAAGTCTGGCAGTCTGCGCAGGATGGAGGGGGAGCGGGGCTGACAGGTCTTGCTTTATTCCTTTCCTGGGGCTGCCGCAGCAAGTCAGCACAGTCTGGGCAGCTGAAAATATCAGCAGTTTGTTCTCTCCCAGCCCGGAGCCGGAAGTCCACAATCAAGAGTGTGGGCAGAGCCATGGCTGTTCTCGGGGCTGTGGAGAGGACTGGCCGGTGTCCGTGTCACCCCGGTCTCTGCCTCTGTCCTCACCTCACTCTGGGCCCCTCCCCAGAGTGCCTGTGTCCACATTTCTCTCTTCTTGTAAGGACACCGGTCACTGGTGAAAGTGAAAGTGAGAGTCCCTCAGTCATGTCTGACTCTGTGGCCCCATACAGTCCCTGGAACTCTCCAGGCCAGGGTACTAGAGTGGGTAGCCTTTCCCTTCTCCAGGGGATGTTCCCAACCCAGGGGTCAAACTGGGTCTCCAGCATTGCAGGCGGATTCTTTACCAGCTGAGCCACCAGGAAAGTCCATATGCTGTCACAATTCTGAGAACCAGCCCCAAAGAAATGAGAGCAAAGCATTAAATCTGTAATGGAAGAACCGTTAAAAGAAGGATAACTGTGCTGAAACCATCAGCACGATGATGATCAGACAATTGATGACCGATTTCAAGACGACGGCCAGGGGTGAAAGCGCTGTTTCTGCATGGAGCCCCCTCCCTCTGCTTGTAAAAGCTCTTTTTCTGACTGTCAGTGGCAGGGAGAAAGCCCTTGGGCAGGAGTTCACCCTCCCACTAGGTTGCTGGCCTCTGAGATTAAGCAAGCTTTCCTTTCCACCATCCTTGCCTGTTACTGGCTTTCGAGCAGCCAAGCCCCACTTTTGGTGACCAGACTCCACCCCTTCCTCCATCTTCAGATCCACCCTTGGCCAATCTAGCGTTCTTGTCCCAGCACTTTTTTGCCTCCCTCTTTGACGTTTAAAGACCCGGTTGATTTCACAGGGCCCACCTGGATAATTCAGGAGAACTGCCCCGTTTAAGATCAGCTGGTCTTTGCCAAGGGCCCTGACATGCTCACAGGTTCAGAGACGTCTGCTTGGTGTCTTCAGCGGCACCGTCCTGTCCGCCCACATCTGCACGGCAGTCTTGAGATTCCCTGTGTTGTTCATATCAGTATTTCCTTCCTTTCTGAGGCTGAGCAGTGTTTCATTATCAGTGGGGATTTCCCCTATTGTTGGCTATTACGAATAAAACCATTTTGATTGTTGCTGTTCAAGTCTGCTGATGGGCATATATGCTGTTTCTTTTGGGTAAATACCTAGTATTGGAACTGCTGGGCCAGAGAATAGGTATATTTTTAATTTTTTTAAATTGCAAGCCTTTTCCCAAAGTGCTTAGGCTGTTTTATACTCCTGCCGATGACGTGTAAGAGTCCTGGTTGCTCCATAGTTTTACAAACATTTGGTGATACTTCTCTTTAAAAAAAAAAAATCATTTATTTTTAATTGGAAGATACTTGCGTTACAGTATTGCGTGGGCTTCTGCCATGCATCAGCATGCGTCAGCCGTAGGTACATGTAGGTCCCTTCCCTCCTGAACCTCCCTCCACCCTCCCACCCTGTCCCACACCCCTGTGTTGTCACAGAGCACTTGGCTCCAGCTCTCTGCATCACGCAGGCCACTCTCCCTGGCTACCTGCTTCACCTACAGTAACGTACACGTTTCAACACTGCTTTCTCCGTTCGTCCCACCCTCTCCTTCCCCCACTGTATCCGCAAGTCTGTTCTGTGTCTCCATTGTTGCCCTGCAAATAGGTTCATCAGTACCGTCTTCCTAGATTATATATATATATATGCATTAATACATGATATTTGTCTTTCTCTTTCTGACTTGCTTCACTTGAATAATAGGCTCTAGTTTTTTCACCTCATTAGAGCTGAGTCAAACGTGTCCCTTTTTATGGCCGAGTAATATTCCATTGAATATATTTGCCACAGCTTCTTTATCCATTCATCTGTCAATGGACATCTAGTTCTAGCAACTGTAAACAGTGCTATGATGAACACTGGGGTGCGTGTATCTTTTCCAACTATGGTTTCCTCAGGGTATATGCCCAGCAGCAGGATTGCTGGGTCCTATGGTAGTTTTAGCCCTAGTATTAACTGTCCTCCAAAGTGGCTGTATTAATTTGCATTCCCAAGCAGTGCAAGAGGGCTCCATTTTCCACCCAGTCTCCAGCACTGTTTGCAGACTTTCTGGTGATGGCCATTCTGGCTGGAGGGAGGCGATACCTCATTGTAGTTTTGCCTCGCATTTCTCTAATAATGAGCAACGCTGAGCGTCTCTTCGTGTGTTTATTAGCCATCTGTATGTATTCTCTGAATGTCTGTTTAGGTCTTCGGATCACTTTTTGATCGAGTTCTTTCTCTGGTGTTCTGCTGAATGAGCTGCTTGTATATTTTGGAGATTAATCCTTTGTCAGTTGCTCGATTTGCTAATATTTTCTCCCGTTCTGAGGGCTGTCTTTTCACCTTGTTTATAGTTTGTTTTGCTGTTCAAAATCTTTTAACTGTGTNGGCTCCGGCTGCTCGCCTGCTGGGACGGCAAGTCTGGCAGTCTGCGCAGGATGGAGGGGGAGCGGGGCTGACAGGTCTTGCTTTATTCCTTTCCTGGGGCTGCCGCAGCAAGTCAGCACAGTCTGGGCAGCTGAAAATATCAGCAGTTTGTTCTCTCCCAGCCCGGAGCCGGAAGTCCACAATCAAGAGTGTGGGCAGAGCCATGGCTGTTCTCGGGGCTGTGGAGAGGACTGGCCGGTGTCCGTGTCACCCCGGTCTCTGCCTCTGTCCTCACCTCACTCTGGGCCCCTCCCCAGAGTGCCTGTGTCCACATTTCTCTCTTCTTGTAAGGACACCGGTCACTGGTGAAAGTGAAAGTGAGAGTCCCTCAGTCATGTCTGACTCTGTGGCCCCATACAGTCCCTGGAACTCTCCAGGCCAGGGTACTAGAGTGGGTAGCCTTTCCCTTCTCCAGGGGATGTTCCCAACCCAGGGGTCAAACTGGGTCTCCAGCATTGCAGGCGGATTCTTTACCAGCTGAGCCACCAGGAAAGTCCATATGCTGTCACAATTCTGAGAACCAGCCCCAAAGAAATGAGAGCAAAGCATTAAATCTGTAATGGAAGAACCGTTAAAAGAAGGATAACTGTGCTGAAACCATCAGCACGATGATGATCAGACAATTGATGACCGATTTCAAGACGACGGCCAGGGGTGAAAGCGCTGTTTCTGCATGGAGCCCCCTCCCTCTGCTTGTAAAAGCTCTTTTTCTGACTGTCAGTGGCAGGGAGAAAGCCCTTGGGCAGGAGTTCACCCTCCCACTAGGTTGCTGGCCTCTGAGATTAAGCAAGCTTTCCTTTCCACCATCCTTGCCTGTTACTGGCTTTCGAGCAGCCAAGCCCCACTTTTGGTGACCAGACTCCACCCCTTCCTCCATCTTCAGATCCACCCTTGGCCAATCTAGCGTTCTTGTCCCAGCACTTTTTTGCCTCCCTCTTTGACGTTTAAAGACCCGGTTGATTTCACAGGGCCCACCTGGATAATTCAGGAGAACTGCCCCGTTTAAGATCAGCTGGTCTTTGCCAAGGGCCCTGACATGCTCACAGGTTCAGAGACGTCTGCTTGGTGTCTTCAGCGGCACCGTCCTGTCCGCCCACATCTGCACGGCAGTCTTGAGATTCCCTGTGTTGTTCATATCAGTATTTCCTTCCTTTCTGAGGCTGAGCAGTGTTTCATTATCAGTGGGGATTTCCCCTATTGTTGGCTATTACGAATAAAACCATTTTGATTGTTGCTGTTCAAGTCTGCTGATGGGCATATATGCTGTTTCTTTTGGGTAAATACCTAGTATTGGAACTGCTGGGCCAGAGAATAGGTATATTTTTAATTTTTTTAAATTGCAAGCCTTTTCCCAAAGTGCTTAGGCTGTTTTATACTCCTGCCGATGACGTGTAAGAGTCCTGGTTGCTCCATAGTTTTACAAACATTTGGTGATACTTCTCTTTAAAAAAAAAAAAAATCATTTATTTTTAATTGGAAGATACTTGCGTTACAGTATTGCGTGGGCTTCTGCCATGCATCAGCATGCGTCAGCCGTAGGTACATGTAGGTCCCTTCCCTCCTGAACCTCCCTCCACCCTCCCACCCTGTCCCACACCCCTGTGTTGTCACAGAGCACTTGGCTCCAGCTCTCTGCATCACGCAGGCCACTCTCCCTGGCTACCTGCTTCACCTACAGTAACGTACACGTTTCAACACTGCTTTCTCCGTTCGTCCCACCCTCTCCTTCCCCCACTGTATCCGCAAGTCTGTTCTGTGTCTCCATTGTTGCCCTGCAAATAGGTTCATCAGTACCGTCTTCCTAGATTATATATATATATATGCATTAATACATGATATTTGTCTTTCTCTTTCTGACTTGCTTCACTTGAATAATAGGCTCTAGTTTTTTCACCTTATTAGAGCTGAGTCAAACGTGTCCCTTTTTACGGCCGAGTAATATTCCATTGAATATATTTGCCACGGCTTCTTTATCCATTCATCTGTCAATGGACATCTAGTTCTAACAACTGTAAATAGTGCTATGATGAACCCTGGGGTGCGTGTATCTTTTCCAACTATGGTTTCCTCAGGGTATATGCCCAGCAGCAGGATTGCTGGGTCCTATGGTAGTTTTAGCCCTAGTATTAGCTGTCCTCCAAAGTGGCGGTATTAATTTGCATTCCCAAGCAGTGCAAGAGGGCTCCGTTTTCCACCCAGTCTCCAGCACTGTTTGCAGACTTTCTGGTGATGGCCGTTCTGGCTGGTGGGAGGCGATACCTCATTGTAGTTTTGCCTCGCATTTCTCTAATAATGAGCAACGCTGAGCGTCTCTTCGTGTGTTTATTAGCCATCTGTATGTATTCTCTGAATGTCTGTTTAGGTCTTCTGATCACTTTTTGATTGAGTTCTTTCTCTGGTGTTCTGCTGAATGAGCTGCTGGTATGTTTTGGAGATTAATCCTTTGTCAGTTGTTCGATTTGCTAATATTTTATCCCGTTCTGCGGGCTGTTTTTCACCTTGTTTGTAGTTTGTTTTGCTGTTCAAAATCTTTTAACTGTGTCCCATTTGTTTATTTTTGTTTTTATTTTCATTACTCCGGGAGGTGGGTCATAGAGGATCCTGCTGTGATTTATGTCAAAGAGTATTCTGCCTATGACTTCCCCTAAGAGTTTCATAGTTTCTGGGCTTACGTTCAGGTCTTTAATCCATTTTGAGCTTATTTTAGATACACTTTCTGTATTTTTCCTAAGTTGTAGCTTGCCTAGTGATTTCCTTGGTGATGGGCCTCGATGAGGAGTTTTTATGAGGATTTTGTGTGTGTGGACTGTTTCTCTCCTTCTTTCTTTCGGGCTGTGCTGGGTCTGTGCCGCTGTGCACCGGCTCTCTCTGGTTGGGTGAGCAGGCGCTGTTCTTAGTTGCGGTGCGTGCTTCTCATTTCAGGGACGTCTCTTGCTGTGCAGCACAGGCTGTAGATGCGTGGACTCAGCAGTAGCGGCTCCTGGGCTCCGGAGCACAGGTTTAACAGCTGTGGCACATGGGCTTAGCTGCCCTGCAGTGTATGGAAGCTTTTTGGACCAGGGATCAAACTCGTGTCTCCTGCACTGCACTGCAGGGGATTCTTAACCACTGTGCCACTAAGGAAGTCTGAGAAGCTTTTATTTGAATAAAATCTTTTTTTTAATGGTTATTTCCTTCTGTGACCTATTTAGGAAATATTTGATTACTCTTAAGTCACAAAGATTTTATTTTCTCTTATATTTTCTTTTAAAAGTCTTATGGTTTTCAGTTCAGTTCAGTTCAGTCGCTCAGTCGTGTCCGACTCTTGGTGACCCCATGAACTGCAGCACGCCAGGCTTCCCTGTCCATCACCAACTCCCAGAGTTCACTCAAACTCATGTCCATCCAGTCAGTGATACCATCCAGCCATCTCATCCTCTGTCACCCCCTTTTCCTCCTGCCTCCAGTCCCTCCCAGCATCAGACTCTTTTCCAATGAGTCAACTCTTCACATGAGGTGGCCAAAGTACTGGAGTTTCAGCTTCAGCATCATTCCCTCCAAAGAAATCCCAGGGTTGATCTCCTTCAGAATGGACTGGTTGGATCTCCTTGCAGTCCAAGGGGCTCTCAAGAGTCCTCTCCAATATCACAGTTCAAAAGCATCAATTCTTCCACACTCAGCCTTCTTCACAGTCCAACTCTCACATCCATACATGTCTACTGGAAAAACCATAGCCTTGACAAGACGGACCTTAGTCAGCAAAGTAATGTCTCTGCTTTTGAATATGCCATCTAGGTTGGTCATAACTTTCCTTCCAAGGAGTAAGAGTATATTAAATTTCATGGCTGCAGTCACCATCCGCAGTGATTTTGGAGCCAACAAAAATAAAGTCTGACACTGTTTCCACTGTTTCCCCATCTATTTCCCAGGAAGTGATGGGACCAGTTGTCATGATCTTCGTTTTCTGAATGTTGAGCTTTAAGCCAACTTTTTCACTCTCCTCTTTCACCTTCATCAAGAGGCCCTTTAGCTCCTCTTCACTTTATGTCATAAGGGTGTGTCATCTGCATATCTAAGGTTATTGATATTTCTCCTGGCAATCTTGATTCCAGCTTATGTTTCTTCCAGTCGAGCTTTTCTCATGATGTATTCTGCATAGAAGTTAAATAAGCAGGGTGACAGTATGCAGCCTTGACGTACTCCTTTCCCTATTTGGAACCAGTCTGGTTCCATGTGCAGTTCTAACTGTTGCTTCCTGACCTGCATACAGGTTTCTCAAGAGGCAGGTCAGGTGGTCTGGTATTCTCATCTCTTAAAGAATTTTCCACACTTGTTTATTGTCCACACAGTCAAAGGCTTCGGAATAGTCAATAAAGCAGAAATTATGGTTTTAGGGGTGATCTAAAGGGGTGATCTAAAAATCACTGCAGTGTAGGGTATGAGAAGGAATCAAGATCTCTTTTCTTACCAAATGGTTATCTAGCTATTTCAACACTATTTGCTGAAAGGATTGTCCTTTCTTGTTATTTCTTTGGTGTTTTTGCTGAAAATCAGGTGATGATGTCAGTGAGGATCTGTTATTGGGGTCTCCACATCCTCCATCGATCTGTCAACACTTCTGCTGGATCACACTTTATCCTGTGTCTTGATTTCTGTAGTTTTTGACAAATCCTAAAATCAGGTAGTTTAACTTCTCCAACTTGGTTTTCCTCTGAAGGGATTTCTTCAGATAGTCTAGGTTCTTTGAATTTCCATACAAGTGTCAGAATCTGCTTGCCAATTTTTATTTTAAAAATCTGCTGAGATTTTGACTGTGGCCGAGTTATCGACTTGAATATACAGATCAGCTTGAGAAGAACTGTCATCTCAGCAGCACTGAGTGTCCCAGTCAGTGACCGTCTCTCCGTTGCTTAGAATCCCTTTAACGTCTCTTGACCATGGACTGTAGTTTTCATTGTAGACGTTTGTGCATCTTGTTAACTCTGTCCTTAAATATTTTCTGATTCTGATGGAATTGTAAATGAGGTTGTTTTAAATTTGTATATATTTATATTCTTCTTTAGATTCTTTTCCCTTGTAGGTTATTAAAAAATATTGATATAGTTCCCTGTGCTGTACAGTAGGGCCCTGCTGGCATCCATTTTATACAGAGTAACGTGTGTCTATTAATCCCAAACCTAATTCCTCCCTCCCCCACTTCCCCTTTGGGACCATAAGTTTGGTTTTCTATGCCTGTGCATCCGTTTCTGCTTTCTATGTCCGTTCATCTGTATTTTTTTGAGTCCATCTATAAGTCATATCTGGTACTTGTCTCAGTCTGGCTTATTTCTTTTAGTGTGGCAGTCTCTAGGTTTATCCATGCTGCTGCAATTGGCATTATTTCATTCTTTTTAAGGCTGAATATTCACATATACATATGCACATTCATTGGTTTTATTATATTTATTGTGGGCTCTTAGTCCCCTGACCAGGGACTGACCCAGTGCCCCCACAGTGAGTGTGTGGAGCTCTAACCGCTGGACCACCAGGGAATTCCCTTCATTGGTTTTAAAACCAGAAATCCTAGCTACTGTGGTCTTCCCAAATCCCAAATATCTCCTCAATTCGTGGGGACCCCCAGACTCTGTTTGGACTCCAGTTCTTGCTCTGTCACCAGGAGACTCTTCCCGGGCAGTGATGTGGGAAAGTCCTGCTGCTGCTGCTGCTGCTGCTGAGTCGCTTCAGCCATGTCCGACTCTGTGGGACCCCAGAGACGGCAGCCCACCAGGCTCCCCCATCCCCGGGATTCTCCAGGCAAGAACACTGGAGTGGGCTGCCATTTCCTTCTCCAGTGCATGAAAGTGAAAAGGGAAAGGGAAGTCTCTCAGTCGTGTCTGACTCTTCATGACCCCATAGACAGCAGTCCACCAGGCTCCCCCATCCCTGGGATTCTCCAGGCAACAACACTGGAGTGGATTGCCATGTCCTGTGGGGAAGTCCTAGGATTCACTTCATCTAAAGTATTTCTCATCTCTCGGTCAAGTGGTCAGTGGGATCTCTGTGCTGAGCTGAAATTTAATACGTCCCGTGTTCAGTCCAGATGACCAGTTAAACAAACAGGAGAATAACAATTCGTATCTATTGTTTCACATATTTTTAAAATCGTATTTGTTTCATATCTTTCTATCCAAGTAACAGAGGGCAGAGCAGCCCCTGTCACTCCATCCCGGCTGAAAGCAAGTGTCCCTGGTTTGATCAGTCTCTAGCTGAGCCATACTGTGACTGTGGCTCAGAATCATAAAACAAGAAATCACCGTGTGTTACTTTCTTCCAGACTTTGTCTTCCTTCCAAAATCTGCCTGCTTAGCTCACGCTCAGAGCTTCCAGGTAGTTGCTCTTGTATTTTATACACAGTCAGCGACTGTTACTTTCAGGAGGCTGGTTTGTTGGGGACAAAACCAAAGTCTGTGTGCGTACTCATTTGCTTGTGACTATTTTCGACCCCGTGGACTGTAGCCTGCCAGGCTTCTCCATCCATGGGATTCTCCAGGTGAGAATACTGGAGGGGGTTGCCATTTCCTCCTCCAGGGGATCTTCCTGACCCAGGGATTGAACCCACGTCTCCTGCACTGGCAGACAAATCCCTTACCACAATACCACCTGGGAAGCCTAACCAAAGTTTATCTTCTCTCAAAAAACAAAGCATTTTACTTAACCTTTAGACACTCTCCCTTCAATACTGTCAGCCCATGTGAAAATGTCCTCAGGTCTTGGCTCTCCTTGGCTGGGCCCAGGCTCAGTCCGCCCTGTAAGTTTCCCAGGAAAGCCATGCAGCCGTCTGGCCTGTTCTCTGACCTGCACTAGTCCTTGGACCACCGGACACAGCCTTGGCTGAAGGGAGGCTTGAGCACCCTATGATGGAAGCAACTTTTGATAATTATTCATTTTACTAACACGGTAAGCAAATTGCCAGGCACTCTTTAGGTGACAGAGACAAAATTTAAAAATTAAGCGCCGGGAGCCAGGGTGAGGAATCCCGCCCGTGGCAAAGGTCATGAGGAAGGAAGCCGGACAAAGCGCAAGGGTGTGATCAGGCTTCAGGGGTCCCCCTGGAATTTCCTGAGCATCCACCCCCAAAACCAGAGTCTGCCTGCTTTACTGGGTTATGCTTTCCACCTGCTCTTCTGACATTAACAGGGGGCTATTCCCCCCCCACCTTTTTCTGGAAAAAGTTAATTTAGAGCTTTTAGATAATAAGTCTCCTGGGCATAATAAGAGTGTTTCAATCCAAAAACCCCTCTGATGACTTTCTAGCCTGCCTGACAGGTTTGTCTAGACTCTTACAACTGCGCGTGTGATTATGGCCTCCTGACAGTGAGAGGCACAGGAAGCTTAAGACATCCTAGGAATGCAGGGGCTTCCAAGGAGTCAAAGTCATTAGAATAGCACTGATCAAGGGTTTCATTGTTGAGCCAATACTTGCTGCCAAATGTTCATATCTTTTGTTTGTAGATGGTTGGTATATAGAAAAATAGGTAGTAGACCTGGTATTAGCAACATTAGATCTTTGAGTTGAGTGCTTTCTTTGTTATAACCCTCTGCACCTTTGTTCTACAGGAATGTAGCTTTATTTAGTACTTTGAGGGTGATACAGAGTAAATAAAAAACACTTCTAGGGAAAAAGAGTTTTCTGGTTGATAGATGATTATCTAGGAAGAGAGCCATAAAAATGTTAACAGGCCTCTTGGCCAGAAGATAATGTAAACCACCTGAGACCTTTTGTATACGGGAAGGTATGCAAAAAGAAAGCCTGGTCTCAATGAGGGTCAGAACTGCTGCCCCTGCATAACTGCATATTCCATTATTTCTTTATGTACAACTTGGGGTATATAAGCTGATTTTGAAAATAAAGTCTTGAGTCTTGCACCGATACTGGGCTCCCCCATGTCATTCTTTTCTCCCCTTTTCTAGCTGAATTCCCATCTGGATTGCGGAGGCTCGCCAAGTCTACTTACTTGCCCTGGCTTCTAAGATCCACGTGAGAGGGAGCCCAAGGCGGGGCACCCTCCACTATTCAAGTGGGCGCCAGTGGCCTACATAGGTGGTGCAAGCTTCTTGTCTCGAAGCTTTATTGGTATCCCACATAAACCAAGTAATTCAGCATCTTTTTCTCCACCAATATTTCCTACTACACTATCCGCTTCTAATATCTCTATATATCTGTAATTAAATAAGATTTTTCCTAGGATGCCGACTCCGTCCCCGCTTTGAATTTCCTGGATCCACCGGGGCTGGACCCTGGCAATTAAGGTCTCAAATCATTTGATTCTAGGTCAGAAGAGTGAACAGGTGGGCACGGAGCATCAGGGAACACTTAGGTCACGGTTGTAAAGGTCTTGTAGTGAAGTCCAGGGTGGATTTCAGACAAGGATTGGGTGCAGCAGCTGGGAGCAGGGACACGCACCCGGGGGTGCAGGCACAAGACAAGATTAGGGCCCCTCTGACCCCACAGCCCCACCACCTC
>SJYW01048261.1:51769-68180 GCA_006410735.1 Raphicerus campestris | reverse complement strand
AATTCCTCCCTCCCCCACTTCCCCTTTGGGACCATAAGTTTGGTTTTCTATGCCTGTGCATCCGTTTCTGCTTTCTATGTCCGTTCATCTGTATTTTTTTGAGTCCATCTATAAGTCATATGTGGTACTTGTCTCAGTCTGGCTTATTTCCTTTAGTGTGGCAGCCTCTAGGTTTATCCATGCTGCTGCAAATGGCATTATTTCATTCTTTTTTTAAGGCTGAATATTCACATATACATATGCACATTCATTGGTTTTATTATATTTATTGTGGGCTCTTAGTCCCCTGACCAGGGACTGACCCAGTGCCCCCACAGTGAGTGTGTGGAGCTCTAACCGCTGGACCACCAGGGAATTCCCTTCATTGGTTTTAAAACCAGAAATCCTAGCTACTGTGGTCTTCCCAAATCCCAAATATCTCCTCAATTCGTGGGGACCCCCAGACTCTGTTTGGACTCCAGTTCTTGCTCTGTCACCAGGAGACTCTTCCCGGGCAGTGATGTGGGAAAGTCCTGCTGCTGCTGCTGCTGCTGCTGAGTCGCTTCAGCCATGTCCGACTCTGTGGGACCCCAGAGACGGCAGCCCACCAGGCTCCCCCATCCCCGGGATTCTCCAGGCAAGAACACTGGAGTGGGCTGCCATTTCCTTCTCCAGTGCATGAAAGTGAAAAGGGAAAGGGAAGTCTCTCAGTCGTGTCTGACTCTTCATGACCCCATAGACAGCAGTCCACCAGGCTCCCCCGTCCCTGGGATTCTCCAGGCAACAACACTGGAGTGGGTTGCCATGTCCTGTGGGGAAGTCCTAGGATTCACTTCATCTAAAGTATTTCTCATCTCTCAGTCAAGTGGTCAGTGGGATCTGTGTGCTGAGCTGAAATTTAATACGTCCCGTGTTCAGTCCAGATGACCAGTTAAACAAACAGGAGAATAACAATTCGTATCTATTGTTTCACATATTTTTAAAATCGTATTTGTTTCATATCTTTCTATCCAAGTAACAGAGGGCAGAGCAGCCCCTGTCACTCCATCCCGGCTGAAAGCAAGTGTCCCTGGTTTGATCAGTCTCTAGCTGAGCCATACTGTGACTGTGGCTCAGAATCATAAAACAAGAAATCACCGTGTGTTACTTTCTTCCAGACTTTGTCTTCCTTCCAAAATCTGCCTGCTTAGCTCACGCTCAGAGCTTCCAGGTAGTTGCTCTTGTATTTTATACACAGTCAGCGACTGTTACTTTCAGGAGGCTGGTTTGTTGGGGACAAAACCAAAGTCTGTGTGCGTACTCATTTGCTTGTGACTATTTTCGACCCCGTGGACTGTAGCCTGCCAGGCTTCTCCATCCATGGGATTCTCCAGGTGAGAATACTGGAGGGGGTTGCCATTTCCTCCTCCAGGGGATCTTCCTGACCCAGGGATTGAACCCACGTCTCCTGCACTGGCAGACAAATCCCTTACCACAATACCACCTGGGAAGCCTAACCAAAGTTTATCTTCTCTCAAAAAACAAAGCATTTTACTTAACCCTTAGACACTCTCCCTTCAATACTGTCAGCCCATGTGAAAATGTCCTCAGGTCTTGGCTCTCCTTGGCTGGGCCCAGGCTCAGTCCGCCCTGTAAGTTTCCCAGGAAAGCCATGCAGCCGTCTGGCCTGTTCTCTGACCTGCACTAGTCCTTGGACCACCGGACACAGCCTTGGCTGAAGGGAGGCTTGAGCACCCTATGATGGAAGCAACTTTTGATAATTATTCATTTTACTAACACGGTAAGCAAATTGCCAGGCACTCTTTAGGTGACAGAGACAAAATTTAAAAATTAAGCGCCGGGAGCCAGGGTGAGGAATCCCGCCCGTGGCAAAGGTCATGAGGAAGGAAGCCGGACAAAGCGCAAGGGTGTGATCAGGCTTCAGGGGTCCCCCTGGAATTTCCTGAGCATCCACCCCCAAAACCAGAGTCTGCCTGCTTTACTGGGTTATGCTTTCCACCTGCTCTTCTGACATTAACAGGGGGCTATTCCCCCCCCACCTTTTTCTGGAAAAAGTTAATTTAGAGCTTTTAGATAATAAGTCTCCTGGGCATAATAAGAGTGTTTCAATCCAAAAACCCCTCTGATGACTTTCTAGCCTGCCTGACAGGTTTGTCTGGACTCTTACAACTGCGCGTGTGATTATGGCCTCCTGACAGTGAGAGGCACAGGAAGCTTAAGACATCCTAGGAATGCAGGGGCTTCCAAGGAGTCAAAGTCATTAGAATAGCACTGATCAAGGGTTTCATTGTTGAGCCAATACTTGCTGCCAAATGTTCATATCTTTTGTTTGTAGATGGTTGGTATATAGAAAAATAGGTAGTAGACCTGGTATTAGCAACATTAGATCTTTGAGTTGAGTGCTTTCTTTGTTATAACCCTCTGCACCTTTGTTCTACAGGAATGTAGCTTTATTTAGTACTTTGAGGGTGATACAGAGTAAATAAAAAACACTTCTAGGGAAAAAGAGTTTTCTGGTTGATAGATGATTATCTAGGAAGAGAGCCATAAAAATGTTAACAGGCCTCCTGGCCAGAAGATAATGTAAACCACCTGAGACCTTTTGTATACGGGAAGGTATGCAAAAAGAAAGCCTGGTCTCAATGAGGGTCAGAACTGCTGCCCCTGCATAACTGCATATTCCATTATTTCTTTATGTACAACTTGGGGTATATAAGCTGATTTTGAAAATAAAGTCTTGAGTCTTGCACCGATACTGGGCTCCCCCATGTCATTCTTTTCTCCCCTTTTCTGGCTGAATTCCCATCTGGATTGCGGAGGCTCGCCAAGTCTACTTACTTGCCCTGTCTTCTAAGATCCACGCGAGAGGGAGCCCAAGGCGGGGCACCCTCCACTATTCAAGTGGGCGCCAGTGGCCTACATAGGTGGTGCAAGCTTCTTGTCTCGAAGCTTTATTGGTAACCCACATAAACCAAGTAATTCAGCATCTTTTTCTCCACCAATATTTCCTACTACACTATCCGCTTCTAATATCTCTATATATCTGTAATTAAATAAGATTTTTCCTAGGATGCCGACTCCGTCCCCGCTTTGAATTTCCTGGATCCACCGGGGCTGGACCCTGGCAATTAAGGTCTCAAATCATTTGATTCTAGGTCAGAAGAGTGAACAGGTGGGCACGGAGCATCAGGGAACACTTAGGTCACGGTTGTAAAGGTCATATAGCGAAGTCCAGGGTGGATTTCAGACAAGGATTGGGTGCAGCAGCTGGGAGCAGGGACACGCACCCGGGGGTGCAGGCACAAGACAAGATTAGGGCCCCTCTGACCCCACAGCCCCACCACCTCTGAGCAGTGTGGCCAGCCCCCACCCCGTGGCACACAGTGGGCCTGGAGGATGCAGGAACACCTCAAGGAGATTTTTGAAGCAAGACTTGAAGTTTGAGTGATCACTTGCCCACAATGATAGAAGACATTAATATTTGTGCAGCTGATTGTGACAGATAAAATCCTCTACACCTCCACAAGCATGTACATACTTCACCACCACCACCACCACCACCCCCCCCACCCCGACAACTTGGGGAAGCTGATGAAGGTGAAAGGTTCCCACCCTCCAAGCCCAGCTGATGCTCCTTCAGGAGGTGGCGGCCAGCACATGGAGGCATGAAGACCAGCCACCTAGGGCACCGCTTTCCTGACCCAGCAGGACCGCTGTCCCCCTTTATTCCCGACGCTCCCTCACCATCTGACCCAGGGACGCTTTTGGGGGTGGCCCTTCCTCCTGGGCCTGGCTTTGCGACACTCTGTAACGTAAGTGGGAGGAGCCCCTGGCAGCCTGGGCCGGGAGGCTGGCTGGTCCACCTGGTGTTAGCTGGTGTCCGGAAGGCGTGGTTGCGGTTGCTGGCGTTTGTAAGACCGCTGTTCTTGCTGGGGCAGCACTGAAGCTCAGAGGAGCGGAGCCATCGGCCAGGTCACGGGATGACCAAACAGCAGAGGCGGGGCACGGCCTTCGGGCTTCAGCTTTGACTCTGGTCTCTTCAGCCCAGACTCACGTTCCCCCCATAGTGGATTCAACACCTTCCCTTCACTCACGCTCAGGTCACGAATGTGTCATCTGCTCAAGGGGCTGTTGCTTTCCCAGCTTCCTCATTTCTGTATTTTGCATTCTGACTGCTTTGCACAGCTCTTCTGGCCTTGATCTGGCCCAAAGGAATATAGCTTTTGTGTTTTGGTTTGGTTTGGTTTGAATCCACTTGGAAACCTTCCTTGAGGCTTCATGGTGATGCATGTGTGCATCTTGGTCCTAGGAAAGAGCGCAGTGACCTTCAGGATGCGTTAATTTCACCTGACTCTCTGCAGCCTCCTGTCTGGGGTCCTATTTTTAAAGGCGCATTTGCTTCTTCATTACTCAGAGCTTTTAGATCAGATGGTACCTGCGAAATCACCTCCAAGAATGTAAGCATAAACAAGTCTATCAGTTCAGTTCAGTTCAGTCGCTCAGTCGTGTCCGACTCTNAGGGAATGCTTTAAAAAACAAAGCAAAACAAAACAAAACTGGAGATACGCTTATTTCCCTTTACCTTTCCTTCTGGAAGGCCACGGTCACTCCCGCGAATCCAGCAGAAACGCCCGGCACCGGCGATGCCGGCATCTCCCACGTGAGGCCTGGCTGAGGGCGACGGCACAGGGCCCGTGTTCACGTGACGTCTCGTTCCTGTGACGTTAGTGGATGAGCTCCGTGGCTAGCCTTGTGAAAGTTGGAATAAATTTTGGAAGCCCAATTAAATACATCCCTGAAAATTACTTAATTAACAATTGCTGCAGAGTATGCTGACTTAGAAAAGAGGGAAAGAGCCGCACATTAGTAAGACTCCCAGCCGGGAAGGCTGGTAACCACCAGCTAGTGTTTTTACAAGACTGCTAATTTCTGTGACGCGTTCTATATGGGCGAAGGGGACAGGTGGAATGAAAGGTCCATGTCGATTTTCATCCTTCTTACATCCTCTGTACTTGGCGTGCGCGTGTTCTTTCTTACACAGGGCGTCCACGCGACTGGAGTCGGCAGGCGAGTGTCCAGGGCCGTGTCTCTGTCCGGAAGGCCCGAGGCCTCTCTGGGGTGAGCAGAGCTCCCGTGGCGTGATCCCACGCGCTTTCCCCAGCAGAGACGGAATGTTAGTTGGGAGCCTGCAAGCAAGCCTCCTTCTTTAGCATGTTCTCCTAGCATATAATTTACTTTCCATGATGCCGAGATGCTGTTTATTTTGTATTCAGCCGGTTTTTTCCTCTCGTGAATAACTTCTGGTGGAAAGAAGCCCCCATTCTGCTGTGGCGACCCGGGCTCTGTAGTGCTGGAGCTGGGCTTGGCTGGTTTGGGTTCCGGAAACTTTTCGTGCCTTTCTGGACGAAACTGCAGGATGTTAGTACATAAAGGGGGTTCTGGAAGCCTCTCTGGAAGTCTGAAGCTTATGAGTCTCCATCTGAAACGCCGTCCCCTGTGCCCGGCCCCTCTCTGAAGAAGGAAGGTGTGGACCCGCTCGCAGGCCTCTGTTCGCAGCGTCTGTGGCCAAGAGTGGCCCTGACTCGAGACGCTCGCGCTGATTTCCGCCTGNGTTTGGGTTCCGGAAACTTTTCGTGCCTTTCTGGACGAAAATGCAGGATGTTAGTACATAAAGGGAGTTCTGGAAGCCTCTCTGGAAGTCTGAAGCTTATGAGTCTCCATCTGAAATGCCGTCCCCTGTGCCCGGCCCCTCTCTGAAGAAGGAAGGTGTGGACCCGCTCGCAGGCCTCTGTTCGCAGTGTCTGTGGCCAAGAGTGGCCCTGACTCGAGACGCTCGCGCTGATTTCCGCCTGCAGGGGTGCCTCGTTACGGGCCCGCTTCTGCAAGGATGCGCCGACTGCTGTTTCTCCTGGGAAAGTGATGCTTGTGTTCTTGTTGAAAAAGTCGTTCGAGTCTTCTGGGACTTAGGACACGATTTCTTTTCCCTCTGTGTGGGCCTTTATCCTTTTAGGCATCTGGATGGTATCATGACTTCCTTTATCAGACACCTCCTGGCACCAGTTTCCCTGGACCTCTGGGTCCCGGTGGCTGGGGGTCCTCTCTGGGTCCCAGTGGGTGTGGGGGCCCTCTCCGGGGTCCCGGTGGCTGGGGGCCCTTTCTGGGTCCCGGTGGGTGTGGAGGTCCTCTCTAGGTCCTGGTGGGCGTGGACCCTCTCTGGGTCCCGGTGGCTGGGGGCCTCCGGATTCATCGTTAGACTCTCCCGGGTCCCCTGGGGGTGTGCTAGCTTCACAGCCATACAAACGCCCATAGGTGGGGGCCTTAGACAGTGGAATGCCTCGTCTGGCCATTCTGGAGGCTGGGGTCTGAGGTCCAGGTGTCAGCAGGGCCCAGCGAGGGTGTGTCCCAGGCCATTCTGCAGTTCTGCCGGCTCCCTGCCTGTGGCCGCAGGACCAAGCGTCCATGGGCCTTCTCCCCAGGCCCGCATGTGTCCACATCTACTCCCCTTTACAACTTTTAAATACTGTTTATTTTTACTTATTTGGTTGTACTGGGTCTTAGCTGTGGCACGTGGGATCCTGTTCCCTGACCAGGGATCGAACTCGGGCCCCCTGTGTTGGGAGCATGGAGTCCTAGCCAGGCGTACCAGGGTAGCCCCCACATCTCCGCCTTTTGTAAGGATGTCAGCCCGAATGGGTCAGGGCTGCCCTATTCCCCTGAGAACTCGTCTTCACTAATCACAACCACAGAGGCCCTCTCTCCGGCCAGGGTCGCGTCTGCACTTCCGAGTGTGAGTCATGTGGGTGAGGGGGCTGCGGAGACACTTCAGCCTGTGACAGTGGGAACTGCCTGTCCGTTGAAATGAAGACCGATTTGGTTTTGGTGTGTTTGGAGAAATGCATGAAACCTGGAGCGTGAACTACCAAGGCTGGTGGCCACTCCCCTAGAAATGAGTAATTCTCTTCACTTTCCCGAATCCTCTGGTCACGGCAACCAGCCAGACAGAACAGCCCAGGGTAAACCGCTGGGTCACTTCTCCAGGGAGTCAAGCCCGTCTTGTCATCTCAGTCGGCATCAGCCGCGGGCCCTCCCCTCAGGTCACGAGACACCCTTACACCCGCGTTACCAGTCTCGCTCAGAGAAGAAAGCCACTTTAAGATCTGCGGGGCAGTGAGGGGTTTGGCTGGGGGCTGGCTTTCGGGACCCTGACACCCGCTCGCAGGCCTCTGTTCGCAGCGTCTGTGGCCAAGAGTGGCCCTGACTCGAGACGCTCGCGCTGATTTCCGCCTGCAGGGGTGCCTCGTTACGGGCCCGCTTCTGCAAGGATGCGCCGACTGCTGTTTCTCCTGGGAAAGTGATGCTTGTGTTCTTGTTGAAAAAGTCGTTCGAGTCTTCTGGGACTTAGGACACGATTTCTTTTCCCTCTGTGTGGGCCTTTATCCTTTTAGGCATCTGGATGGCATCATGACTTCCTTTAGCCTTCCCCCGTGGCTCAGCGGTAAAGAATCCACCTGCAATACAGCAGCCACAGGAGACGCAGGTTCAATCCCTGGGTTGGGAAGCTCCCCTGGGGGAGGGCACGGCACCCCTCTCCAGTGTTCTTACCTGGAGAATCCCAGGGACAGAGGGGCCTGGCGGGCTACAGTCCATGGGGCCGTAAAGAGTCAGACACCGTTGAAGCGACTTAGCATTACTTCTCTTTGGTTCAATCCCTGAGTCAGGAAGATCCGCTGGAGGAGGGCACGGCAACCCTCTCCAGTGTTCTTGCCTGGAGAATCCCAGGGACAGAGGAGCCTGGCGGGCTACAGTCCACGGGGCTGTAAAGAGTCAGACACCATCGAAGCGACTTAGCATCACTTCTTTTTGGAGAACGAGTCCGTGTCTCATTGTCTGCATTCCCTAATTTGAGATTTACAAATGGGGCGATCTTTTACTGGACCAATACATCTGTTTGAAAGTTGTCTTTTAAACTTTATTTTACATTTTGGTTTCCTAGGGAGTCTGTTCTTCTTTCCTTTCCATCCAGCATGCCAGGCACCGTGTCTGGGCAGGTGGCATCCATGGAGGTGACGGCGGTGGGGGGAGAGAATTCATCGAGGTGATTGCTTGCCTTTCAGGAACAACTTTTGGGGTTTCAGAGGCGGTGGTGCAGAGTGTGGCGGGGGCCCCGGTCCCGCCCCCTCACTTCATCACTCACTCCTCCCTGCTCCTCTGCTTCGCCTGCGAAATCTCTGAATAGACTTCAGTCTCTTTATTGGTGTCCCATTTGCATAGTTTAAAAGGAGATGTCATCTAAACGATGAGGCATATTTTCTGCATTCACCCATCAGACTCCTAAGCGGTGCCTGTAATACGAGCTCCTTTGTGTCTGCAGACAGCTGGTCTGACCTGTGTGGTGCCACCCCTCGCCCCAGGATGCAGGTGGCTGGTCCCTCACCAGAGGTCCCACCCCATGTCCTTTTCTTCCTTGTTCCTCCCCCAAGTGAAAAGACCAGCACTTCCCTTCTGTCTGCCCCATCTCAGAATACTCATGGAAAATTCCAGAAAGTGCAGGTTTTATGAACTCCCAGTAAGGAACTCCACTTCATTTTCTCCCCCCACCAACCTGGCTTCCAGAGCTTCCTGAGCTCAGTCCTTCAGACAGAAAAGTCCCGACATCTCTTCAGCACTATTTTTATTCCAATGATCTCCCTTTCTTTATTACACAAAACCCATTCAGTTCACCTGTTATTAATCTTGAATTTTAAAAAGTCTTGACCTATTAAAACACAGAGACATCACTTTGCTGACAAAGGTCCGTCTAGTCAAAGCTATGGTTTTTCCAGTAGTCGTGTATGGATGTAAGAGTTGGACCATAAAGAAGGCTGAGCACCAAAGAATTGATGCTTTTGAACTGTGGTGTTGGAGAAGACTCTTGAGAGTCCCTTGGACTGCAAGGAGATCCAACCAGTCCATCCTAAAGGAGATCAGTCCTGAGTGTTCATTGGAAGGACTGATGTTGAAGCTGAAACTCCAGTATTTTGTCCACCTCATGCAAAGAGCTGACTCATTGGAAAAGACCCTGATTCTGGGAAAGATTGAGGGCAGGAGGAGAGGGGGACGACAGAGGATGAGATGGCTGGCTGGCATCACTGATTCAATGGACATGAATCTGAGCAAACCCTTGGCAAGAGTGGAGGACAGGGAGCCTGGCGTGCTGCAGTCCACCGGGTCGCAAAGAGCTGGATGTGGTTTAGCAACTGAGCAACAACCTTGACCTTTCAAGTCACGCCCCAATTCCCTTAACGTGGTGAGCACATCGGAAGCCTTCACTCTGCTCTGTCAATCGGTGAATGCCACCTTTGAAAACAAACAACACTGGCATTGTTTTTATTTTGAATGGAATTAATGTTGTAAATCCTTACTGGCCCCGTTTTGAAGAAAGATAAGTGACTTTTGTAAATTCACACTAGGAATGGAAACTTTTCTGTTAATCCTGACTGTATTTTCCCTCTGAAACATGCATTGTCTGGAATCTGAGCTAGTTTGTGGTTATTGTTGAGGCTTCCCTAGTGGTTCAAATGGTAAACATTCTGCCTGCAGTACAGGAGGCGTGGGTTCAGCCCTTGGGTTGGGAAGATCCCCTGGAGAGGGAAGATCCCCTGGAGAAGGCAATGGCACCCCACCCCAGTACTCTTGCCTGGAGAATCCCATGGACAGAGGAGCCTGGTGGGCTACAGTCCAGGCTTTGCACAGAGTCAGACACAGCTGAGTGAGTGGTTATTGTTGTCCTAATGAATTGGGTTTCTTTGTGATTTTTATAATGATGAAAAGGACAAAGATATTATTGGTAAGTTTGGGAAGCAGTAAGGCATTTCTTAGATATTTTTTCCCAGAGATAAAGCAATTTGCTATAGAAATGAATACTTATTCCAGAAGCAACATTAAATTGTATTAGGCTTTACCACCATTTCCCAAAGGAGGAAACCAAAAATCACATTAGCCTTAGAAATCTGGAGAGATGAATGTATTTCCAAGTCAGACATCTTTTATTCTAAGACAGAGATGGTGTGAGGAAAAGTACAAAGACCAAAAGGAGAAAAAAAGAGAGACCCAAAGGAGGGAAATGTTCCTTAGAAAATCGCTCTCCTGGCTTCCCTTCTGCAGGAAACTGGGATCACAGAGCCCCAGCTGAGTCAGCTGGACTTCACTTCCGGTTCTGCCACTGGGGGCCCTGTGACTCTGAGCTCAGTCCTTCTCTCTGAGCCTCAGGGTTTTCTCGTGGGATGGTGAAATCCGCATCACAGGGGACGTTAAACAAGACGCTGTTCTCAGTGCACAGAGCACCCTCCCTGCAACTTAGCAAACGTCTGATGTGCGTGACCGCCCCTGTCCCCAGTCCGTGCTCGAGGCCAGCAGGATCCTTATTCTGAGGCCCCGCCTGGGAGTTGACCCGCCCAGCACTTCTCATCCTGTCTCCCAAAACCAGCAGGGCTGCCAGCTCCCGAGGTGCGGAGGCCGCCGGCCTGCCCCAGGACGGCCTTGGTTGGAGCAGCAGGAGCCGCAGAACGCGGGCCCGGCCCCCAGCCCCACCTCCGCTCCTTTTCCCTGGAGAGGGAGCGCTTCCCTGATTCTTGGGGGATGGGGGGGGGACACTCAGGCCGAGGTGCTGCCCCAGTTGTCCCTCCAGCGGCAGTTGTCTAATGCAGTCTCTGAAACGCTGGTGCAGGAGGAGCAGCTCGAGAGCACCTGGCCTCTGGCCTTGGACGCCCCTAGCGTCCCCGCTGGCTGCAGGTGGTCGTAGAGGGCTCAGCGCAGTCCTTGGCGAAGGGACGGGTGTGTGCACGCGTGTGCACGCGCGCGTGCGAGGGGAGGGAGAGGGCAGAACCTGCCGCACGGCCCCCTCCTCGCCACCCCTCCTCCCCCAGCCCTCGGTTGCTATGTGGTTTCTATGGCAGCAGCATCCTCAGACCCAACTTTCACCCATCGTTTAGAGCCAATTAAGGTAAAATAGTGGGGGGAGGGGGAGTGGCCGCTGGGGGGGGCGAGGCAGCGAGTCCAATCTGAGGCCGAGCCGGCGCTCACTCCGGGAAAGTCGCAGCGCGCATCCGAGGCTGCAGCCTGCCTCCTCCTCCTCCCGCTCGCAGCTCCGGCCAGCGCCAAGCGGCCGAGCCCTTGGCGCAGTCCGGGGGTGGCGTGGCGGCCGTCGGGGGCGAAGACACGCCGGCGGAGCAGCCACACCGAAGACCCCCGGCTCCTTCCCCAGCCCCCGGGCCCGAGGACCGGACCGGCGCCCGCGGCCGTCCCAGCAGGACTGCGTCCTCGCCGGGCTCCCTTCCTCCAGCGCCGCCCGCCTCTGCCTGCGCTCCGACATCCTGTCTGGATCTCCGTGGTGCCTCCGGTCATTTGCTTCCTCCCTGTCCATACTTGATCGAAGGGAAAGTTTTCAAACATGCCCATTGCACAGTTGCTGGAGCTATGGAAAAAGATAGAGGTGGAGCCCATGGAAATAGAGGTGAGTCCAGAGAAGGGAAGTGTGGTACTTTTTCTACAGTATCCTTAAAAACCTAACTCTGCGGCCAGTGGGCAGTCTGTGTACTATAAAGAAATCATATTTATTGAGCGACTATTATGTGGTAGAGTCTGGGATGTTTAATGAGGATAGGTGTGTGTGTGCTGTGTTTATATACACATATAGGCTGTACATATGTGTGTGCACACACACCCACACAAGGCGTTGTGTGTGGTGTAAATATATGAATGAAAAATGAAGAAAAAAATGGCTGCTCTTCAGCCAAACTTCAGGATGCATCTTAGAGTGTGTGCCTTAAAAGAGTCTCCATGCTTTCAAACTAAGCTACATCACTTTATTTCCTTCAACAAGTGGCTTTAAATTATAAGCCCTCCAACTGCTACAGTGAAGGATGAAACCAGAAGGCGAAACAAGTGGTGAGCTCTGCTTTAACGAACAAGGCATAGAGATGATGCAACCTTAACAGGGTGTGTGTTTGAATAAAGAGGAGAGATTTGAGGATGAAAAGATAATGAAACACACATGTCAGCGGCCGCCCACGGGACTGCCTGGCGGGTGGGAGGCAGGTATGATTCTGCTTAGCTTGCGCTACCCTAGGGACGCAGAGCTCTCCTTTCTTGGAATTTTGTTTAGTTTGAATTCTAGAACATCAATGTATATTTTTGCTGGAAGAGAAAGTTCCCCAAAGTTATTAAGTCTATTGAATTATTTGATATACCTGTCTGTGTTTATAGCAACTCAAATCACATTTATAAATGGCAAATTTTAGTAACTGACCAAACCTTTACAAAATCCAACCTTTAACTTTTGCCTTATCTCGTACATCCTGTATCATATCAGTAAGTTCAATTCTTCCTAGTTGACATGATTTATAGATATATTATATATATACACTATGTATTGAGACATTCACGTAATTTTAAACAGGAGGAGAGATTCTGTTTCAGAAGAGAATTTAGTTAATATTTTATATTTAATACTTTTTTGGGAGCCACACTAACTTATTAATGCCTGGGGTGTGTATATTGGTCAGAGGAGCTTGTCAAGCCTGGCACAGATATGAAGGCCAGTTCTTCAATAGAGCATCTGAGTGGGAGGCGCTGACCCCACACGTCAGGCCTATTGATTATTCTGTCTTTACACGAGGCTGTTCTCAGCAGTGACAGCAATACCTTAGAAAGAACCTCTCACTCAGCAGGCTGCCAAATCAAGTTTATTTTTTCTTTTGAGAAAGGGTTCAGTTTTTAACAAGTTGAATTAATGACTTGAATTAATGATGGACCAAAAAGCCCATTCCTATCTCTGGCTGCTTTCTGAGCCCTTCCTGGTGATCTGAATTCTGCTGGTGGTGGTGGTGGGAGGCCCAGCTGGAGGAAGAAAGCCTTTCTGTCGGGGGAGGGTTGGTCAGGGGCCTTAGAAAGGGGTGAGGAGTGGAGGAGGCTTGGAGCACACTTTCTGGGACTCTGGACACTGTGTTGTAGCTAGCCAGTGACCCAAGCTCTGGACAGCAGCTTGCATTTAGACGTTTCTAAAATTGAAAATACACCATTAATAAATATACTCACATTATTAGAAATATATATAACATGATCTTAGAAAAAGCTTGCAATCTGGAATGATCTGAAGCCCAGCTGGCTGAGAGGCTGCATGGCCTCGCCACCCCACCGAGAGGGCACGTTTATAGAAGTCTGTGAGGTAAACGTGTATGCAACAACAAATAATAAAAACTGGATAAATTTACAGGTCCTGAAGCAAGAGAAATTTTCTTCAGGCTTCCTGGATGAATGTTTTGGGATAGTAAACCCTAAGGAAGTTAAGACAGAGCATTCAGTCTCTGTTTATTTGGAACCCAGATATGAGAGCTCTTTCTACAGAAAGATTAAACTTGAAATATTAACGCTGAGATATTTCAAGGTGTCAGGAAAATGTGAGATCTATTTTGGCACCCAGAGGCTGATCTTGTTTCCCAGTTTGGCACACGTTTTATATTGTGTGATAACTAAACTAACTCCCATATCAAGGAATTGGGCAAAACTAGATGGAATCCCAAAGAAGGTGATGGCACCCCACTCCAGAGCTCTCGCCAGGAAATCCCACGGGCAGAGGAGCCTGGTGGGCTGCAGTCCATAAGGTCACGAAGAGTCAGACACGACTGAGCGACTTCCCTTTCACTTTTCACTTTCATGCATTGGAGAAGGAAATGGAAACCCACTCCAGTGTTCTTGCCTGGAGAATCCCAGGGACCGGGGAGCCTGGTGGGCTGCCGTCTATGGGGTCATGAAGAGTCAGACACAACTGAGCGACTTCCCTTTCACTTTTCACTTTCACCCATTGGAGAAGGAAACGGTAGCCCACTCCAGTGTTCTTGCCTAGAGAATCCCAGGGACGGGGAGCCTGGTGGGCTGCCATCTATGGTGTCGCAGAGTCAGACACGACTGAAGCGACTTAGCAGCAGCAGCAGCAGCAGCAGATGAAGTCCATTTGACCTCTGAGCTCCAAGTTAAGTGTCACAAAATCCTTGCATAAAAGGCGTGGTTTTCTATGAGAAAATTGCTATATGATGCCGGTGCTTACGTTGCTTGCTTTGCACACAGTTAACAGAACCCGATGTTGGTTTTCCGGGGTAGTGATCAGCGCTCGTGGACTCTGGGTTTTTCCTGCCTTCATGAGCTACTTCCCCTCTAATGTCGTTTCTCATCCGCAGTGAGAGGGAACTGAACTAAGTTGCATTTGAGGGTCACTAGACTAGAGAATCTTTATAAAAATCCTTAGGTGGAATCCCTGTATGTCCTTATAAAAGCCGACCCTGCTTCAGCACACAGACCAGGGGAGTTCATGTGACAGTTGAAGGACAGTGTTTCTGGTTTATGAATTGTTTTGAGGTATTTGGAAGGCATATTTTACCCATGAATGAGACGTGTTGACAAGGAAACTTGTGCTAATTTAAAAAACTGGGACCTCCATAAAACTCCAGAAGAAGCTGGCACCAAAGATAAGCACTGAGTATTGTGTGAACAGGAGGAGAAGGGGACGACAGAGGATGAGATGGCGGGATGGCATCACCGACTCAATGGACATGGGCTTGGGTAGACTCCGGAAGTTGGTGATGGACAGGGAGGCCTGGCGTGCTGCNGGCGTGTTGACAAGGAAACTTGTGCTAATTAAAAAAACTGGGACCTCCATAAAACTCCAGAGGAAGCTGGCACCAAAGATAAGCACTGAGTACTGTGTGAACAGGAGGAGAAGGGGACGACAGAGGATGAGATGGCGGGATGGCATCACCTGACTCAATGGACATGGGCTTGGGTAGACTCCGGGAGTTGGTGATGGACAGGGAGGCCTGGCGTGCTGCGGTTCGTGGGGTCGCAAAGAGTCGGACACGACTGAGCGGCTGAACTGAGCCGATTGTGTGAATGGTGTGTCAGCAAGTTAGACATGCACACATCTTCAGAGCAGGGCTTTCCTGCTACTGCTGTCAGCAGGGGTACAGGCCCAGGGCGTGCTCCGGGGGAGGGGGGCTGTGCTGGGGGGTGAGGACTTGGGAAGTGTGGTGGGGAAGGCAGGGCAGCACCAGCCCAGGAGGCCCAGCTGACCCTTCCTGTTTGTCCTTCAGAGGACTCAGCGAGATTTTTCCTTCCGAGGTGTCATCATGCGTTAGAGAGAGGAGAAAGCCTTGTTTTTAAGCAATGCAGATCAAACACGACTCCGGAAGTTTCCAGCCTAGCTCGTACAGTGACGATTGTCTCCTGGCTGCTGGGCTGGAAGCGAGACTGGAAATGGTTGTGACAGCAGTCAACTCTGAGCGGCCGCCTCACGCCAGAGCCGGGGCGGAACGCTGCGAGGTCGTATTTCCCTGAATTCTGTGTCTCCAAGTGGCAGATATCCTATGTCCCTGATTTTCTATGTGGGGAAACTGAGGTTTGGGTTAAGCAATTTGTCTGAAGTCATTAAGTGGGAGGCAAAGCTCAGACACAGACCTTTCTGTTCAAGGCTTACTCTGCAGAAACACAACAGTTTTTGACTTTATGATTTGGGATTTGACTCTCTGTGGCTTAATTCACTCTCTGAGCTTTGGCTCGAGACTGTGGTTTTGTTCCACTCTAGCAGGCTGGCCACAAAGCTTCCCTGTAACCTGTTTCTGCCCTCACAGCCCAAGATTTTCAGGGCCGTGTAAATCCATACCCCACCCTCCCCGTGCTGGCCAGGGTGCTATATAAACCACCTGCTTCTCCTTTCCATTGTGGTGTCAGACGTGCGTGCACAGTTGGCTGATCTGTTGATTTGTCATTGTGGATATAAACACTCACTGCCTTATTTGCCTTCTGTTACATAAAGGGTCTGTCTGTGGCATGAAGCTTCGTAGAGTTTTAATTAAATTCAGGTGGAGAGGGGCCTTGATGCCATTTCCGTGTTCTACTGTCCGGTCCCGAGTGTCTAGTTAGCCCTTTGCATTGATTGCCTGTATGATGCTATTTACAAGAACACTGGCTGCTAACTGCACTTCATGCGTCTCTTTCGTTGTCAGGCCACCGAAGAAGATCTAAACCTAGACTCAGAGCCCACCATAGAAGACACTGTGGAAGAAGTAACTGTAAGTGTCTTATTATTTGGGGAGGAGGGTGGGCTGGAGGGAGGAAATGAACGATTGAAGTTAGTGGTTATTTTATTGAAATATGTGTGTATATACATACATGTACACACACACGTACCCATATGGGTTGTGTACATTTTATAGTCAATAATTTCCCGCAAAAGGGAACACAGGAAGAAAAATTACCACCCAGGATGGGATTCAGAGTCTTCTCGTGTGGACTTTTTAAAGGGAAAATGACAAGTCATTATCAATTAAGACACTCAGGAAAAATAGAGAAGTGAGGGATCATTCTCACCTGCCAGAGGTCGGGTCATGTAGCCTCTTAGAAC
>SJYW01048261.1:13955-28876 GCA_006410735.1 Raphicerus campestris | reverse complement strand
TCTTTTAATTTCATGGCTGCAATCACTATCCACAGTGATTTTGGAGCCCAGAAAAATAAAGTCAGCCACTGTTTCCCCATCTATTTGCCATAAAGTGATGGGACCAGATGCCATAATCTTAGTTTTCTGAATGTTGAGCTTTAAGCGAACTTTTTTACTCTCCTCTTTCACTTTCATCAAGAGGCTTTTGAGTTCCTCTTCACTCTCTGCCATAAGGGTGGTGTCATCTGCATATCTGAGGTTATTAATATTTCTCCCAGCGATCTTGATTCCAGCTTGTGTTTCTTCCAGTCCAGCGTTTCTCATGATGTACTCTGCATAGAAGTTAAATAAGCAGGGTGACAATATATACCCTTGACGTACTCCTTTTCCTATTTGGAACCAGTCTGTTGTTCCATGTCCAGTTCTAACTGTTGCTTCCTGACCTGCATATAGGTTTCTCAAGAGGCAGGTCAGGTGGTCTGGTATGCCCATTTCTTTCAGAACTTTCCAGTTTATTGTGATCCAGACAGTCAAAGGCTTTGGCATAGTCAATAAAGCAGAAATAGATGTTTTTCTGGAACTCTCTTGCTTTTTCCATGATTCTACGGATGTTGGCAGTTTGATCTCTGGTTCCTCTGCCTTTTCTAAAACCAGCTTGAACATCTGGAAGTTCATGGTTCATGTACTGCTGAAGCCTGGCTTGGAGAATTCTGAGCATTACTTTACTAGTGTGTGAGATGAGTGCAATTGTGCGGTAGTTTGAGCATCCTTTGACTTGCCTTTCTTTGGGATTGGAATGAAAACTGATCTTACAGAGTGAAACTGTGGTTCTTCCTGCTGACCCAGCGCAGGGCTCCCTGGCTGGGTGGGCTGTGGGCCGGTGTGTGTCGCCCGGCGTCGGGGCTCGTCTGTGCTTAGCGGCGGGGGCGGCCCTTGGTCAGGTGCAGGTTTTGTTTGGGTTGAAGCCGCACTCCCGTCACTGGCCCATGCACAGCACCTGTGACTTGCTTATCGATTCATTTATTTTCTATAAACAGTCTTGTCCACAACTCCCAGAGCTTCTGCACAAAAGTTTCTCCTGGATGTGTTGATGTGTGTGTGCAAGTACACGAGCACACACACAGACACACACACACACACTCACACATACACAGACACTCTACCTGAGGTGGAATTACTGAACAGTGTGCACATGGAGAAAGCAGTTGTTCAACTTTAGGACAAACTCCACACCGTCTTCCAAGCCNGTTGATGTGTGTGTGCAAGTACACGAGCACACACACAGACACACACACACACACTCACACATACACAGACACTCTACCTGAGGTGGAATTACTGAACAGTGTGCACATGGAGAAAGCAGTTGTTCAACTTTAGGACAAACTCCACACCGTCTTCCAAGCCCCCTGCGCCGGTCTGTACCCCAGGAGCAAGGCACAGGAGACACAGGGGCTCTCCACACTCCCCCATGCTTGGTATAGTCAGACTTCTAATTTTTTTGCCAATTAAATGCGTAGAAATTGCATTTCTCAGTCAAAGCTCAGCGCGCTCGGCACTTCTCGTGGCCACAGGCGTCTCTCTGGTGAGATGNAGTCATCAGTTAAAAATTAATAGATACCTTCACACACTACTATAGTGGGGCTGTGTCAAAGATCAGGAGGCTCTGAGTCATCAGATAAGGGGAAAGCTGTTTTCCATGAGGCATGGCCTGCCTCCGGGGTCCTAACACACAAAAGAGACTTTGGTTTTTAACCTAGGTTCTTCAATCCCTGGGTTGGGAAGATGCCCTGGAGGAGGGCATGGCAGCCCACTCCAGTGTTCTTGCCTGGAAAATCCCATGGACAGAGGAGCCTGGCAGGCTAGGGTCGGACACGACTGAGTGGTTTAGCATGCCCACACGCACGCTTCATCGATGGAAGTTTGTTTCTCAAATACTTTTGATTTGCCTTTTGGAGAATATTTACTGAAACTGCACAATAATTTCTGGGTCTACTTTCTGGACATTTTTTTTTAAGGTGCTAATTAGTTTGTACAAAGCCTCAGGGTCAAAGAGACAGATTTAGTATGCAGTATTTAAGGAGTACTGGTTAAAAGGAATGTCATAAAATCAATATGGGCTTTAAAAATTGTTTCACTTGCTCTCATTTTGTCATTTTATAAACATGTTATGTACTGTCTGTCACTGGATCACAGAGACAATCACTTTGAAAGGAGTAACTATAAGTGCATTTTAACCTTATGATTACCATTGATTAACTTATTTTGTTTTCATTAATAAGATGGCTTATCTGATTTTCTCTATTTCTTAGTGAAGCTTCCAACCACTGGTTGCACTGCGGTATGACTTAGTCCAGGGAATATTCTGGGTCACTGGTGGGCTGGGTGCACCTGCATANCACTTTGAAAGGAGTAACTATAAGTGCATTTTAACCTTATGATTACCATTGATTAACTTATTTTGTTTTCATTAATAAGATGGCTTATCTGATTTTCTCTATTTCTTAGTGAAGCTTCCAACCACTGGTTGCACTGCGGTATGACTTAGTCCAGGGAATATTCTGGGTCACTGGTGGGCTGGGTGCACCTGCATAGTTCTCCCAATTCTTGTGCCTCAGTTTCTCCATCTGGGGGCTGGGGGTGCCTGCTGTCGCCCCTCCCCGCCACCGAGGGTGCCCTGGAAACACCCGCTGCCTACCTGGCGCCTGGTGCCCCCGTGGAGTGGTGGCTGTGCTGCGGGGCTGTCCCCGTGTCCTGGTGTTGGAATCCCGCCTTATTTTGAGCCTTATTTCAGTATGTACTCTATNTAGTTCTCCCAATTCTTGTGCCTCAGTTTCTCCATCTGGGGGCTGGGGGTGCCTGCTGTCGCCCCTCCCCGCCACCGAGGGGTGACCTGGAAACAGCCGCTTCCTGCCTGGCGCCTGGTGCCCCCGGTGGAGTGGTGGCTGTGCTGCGGGGCTGTCCCCATGTCCTGGTGTCGGAATCCCGCCTTATTTTGAGCCTTATTTCAGTACGTAGTCTATTTCCCAGTATTTTTTCACGGATAAGCTAACATAAGAGTCCCTGTGACTGACTACAGGTCATTTACTTCTCTTTTGTGTTTGCTGAGTTCTAGGGAGGGATTTTTAAAAATATTTTGTAAAATCCCCCTCGCCCCGCCAACCCTGGCTTTCTGCAACTGCACACCTTTCAGCTCAGTGCAGCTCAGTCTCTCAGTCGCTCAGTCATGTCCGACTCTTTGTGACCCCGTGAATCGCAGCACGCCAGGCTCAACTATTTAATTATTCCTCTTAATCCATTTCCTCTAACCAGTTATAAACTCTTTATATAATTAAGTGATAGGACATAAATTTAAATGTGTTTTCTCAAAATCTTAAACCTTTGCATCCAAATATACTCATCGATTTAAAATTATGTGTGAGTATATGTATGTGAAACATGTTCAATATAAAATATTTTTAGAGCTTAAAAGTTTCAAGTAATTATAAACATAAAGTGGTCTGTCAAGAGTCATACAGACCGTTCTTCTCCCCTTACTTCCCCCTCTGCCAGCCCCTTCTGTTTCACTTTTGTTTTCTCTGGATTCTTGTGTTTTTCTTTTGGCTCCATAACTATCAATCATGCTTTCCAAAAGTCGAGCATATCAGATCCTTCTAAACACTTTAAGTATTCNCCTTCTGTTTCACTTTTGTTTTCTCTGGATTCTTGTGTTTTTCTTTTGGCTCCATAACTATCAATCATGCTTTCCAAAAGTCGAGCATATCAGATCCTTCTAAACACTTCAAGTATTCGTCGCTCAGTCATGCCCGACTCTTTGTGACCCCATGGACTGCAGCCCACCAGGCTCCACTGTCCGTGAGATTTTCCAGGCAAGGATACTGGAGTGGGTTGCCATTTCCTTCTCCAGGGGATCTTCCCAACCCAGGGTTCGAACCCGGGTCTCCTGCACTGCAGGCAGATGCTTTACTGACTGGACTACAAGGGAAGCCCTCTAAACACTTTAACTTTCTTTAAAAGCACAAGATTAGCGTCCTTTAAAGATACACAGGTAAGTTATTACCACACTGAGGACAACACCTCTGAGACACCCTAATGGAAGGGGCCACGGCTTCCAGCGTCTGCCTGCCTTCTACAGAAACAGAGTCCTGAGGCTGGAGAACGCTCCCTCTCACTCTCGTTTCCGGTGTATCTAAACTCTTGGCATTTATCCAGATCCTTTTGTAGAGTCCAAGTTTTATTCCTTCTGGATTCTTCCCGTTTTGAAGGCTAAAATGAGGTATCTTATGTCAGTTGTTTTACATTATAAATGTTCTTTGCAACTAAGGGCAAACGGAAGCCTTGCGTTTCCAGCGCCGCTCATGAAATAAAACCGTTTCCCTGGGACAGATGACGAAGTGAAGGCCAGTGGGATTTGAAATCATCTCCAGTGAAGGAATGTCTGCCACACAGATACATACAAGCTCAATTAGGCTGGGTAGGCCCTTCATACCCTCCCCAGCTCCTTCTTTTAAAGACCTCATCCAGACGGGGAACCAGGACGTGAAGGACCGAGTCTCGGAACCTGCACCTCACCCCGGCCTGTGATCTGGGCGCCTGAGGGCAGATGCTGGCACAGACGTGTTGGAATCACAGAAGACCCTCTGCCTGGACCCTGTTCTGTGGGCCTGATGGCCCCAGAGTTCACTGCCATCTGGGACTCAGAGAAGCAACTGACGTCTAGACCTTTTTCTAGACCTCTCGAGGAACTGGCCTAATTGAAACAGTGTTTTCTGGATGTAAGTAAGTTCATCACACCAGGGACTGACTGCCAGACCTCAGGAAGCAAAACAAGGGCCCGATTTGCCCGATTTGTAACAAGGAGCCGCCCTTCCCCCACCCCCATGGAGAAGCTGCTTCCCTGCCCCCCAGAACAAACACAGGGGTCTCCTCAGCTGGCCTGAGGGGCAGGGCCCCCAGACAGCTAATGCCTTTTTGCATCAAAGCTTTTTTAATTACAAAGGGGAACTCCTCTAGCATTTAAACATGTTGACATTTCAAAATAAAGCTACTGTAACACTCTGAAATGTTTCCCCTGGAATCTAAATACTGTAGCAATTGGATAACCCACCAGCATTTTGCTGAAAAAATACATGAAAATGCTTTTTGCTGAACAGGCATAAATTTTTGTGACTCTTTGATCCTTGAANCTTAGAGAGGGAGATGTGTATAAGAGACAGTACTGTAGCAATTGGATAACCCACCAGCATTTTGCTGAAAAAATACATGAAAATGCTTTTTGCTGAACAGGCATAAATTTTTGTGACCCTTTGATCCTTGAATTTGGCTTTCCCTTCCACTTGTCCCTTAGGATGTTATCCTAATGTGATAAACATGGGTATTTGATAAAAAGTCGTCCATTCATCATCTTATTGGAGAAGGGAATGGCAAGCCACTCCAGTATTCTTGTCTGGAGAATCCCACGGACAGAGGAGCCTGTAGGGCTATGGTCCATGGGGTCGAAAAGAGTCGGGAAAAAAATTTTTCATAAATTGAAAGTGATCTTTTAATGTAATTTTCTGTAACCACAAGACTATTATGTTTCCTTTGAATTATTACAATTTTTGGTATACAGTTGATTAAAATAAAATATTTTAATCTGATAATTGTTAAATATAAGAAGGTGATGGGAAAGTCAGCCTGTGAGTGACAGGGACAGCGCCCCAGGCTCATATGTGTAGTTCAGTTCAGTTCAGTCGCTCAGTCGTGTCCGACTCTTCGCGACCCCATGAATTGCAGTGTNTCTGTAACCACAAGACTATTATGTTTCCTTTGAATTATTACAATTTTTGGTATACAGCTGATTAAAATAAAATATTTTTATCTGATAATTGTTAAATATAAGAAGGTGATGGGAAAGTCAGCATGTGAGTGACAGGGACAGTGCCCCAGGCTCATATGTGTAGTTCAGTTCAGTTCAGTTGCTCAGTCGTGTCCGACTCTTCGCGACCCCATGAATCGCAGCACGCCAGGCCTCCCTGTCCATCACTAACTCCTGGAGTTCACTCAGACTCACGTCCATTGAGTCACTGATGCCATCCAGCCATCTCATCCTCGGTCCTCCCCTTCTCCTCCTGCCCCCAATCCCTCCCAACGTCAGAGTCTTCCAATGAGTCAACTCTTCGCATGAGGTGGCCAAAGTACTAGAGTTTCAGCTTTAGCATCAGTCCTTCCAAAGAAATCCCAGGGCTGATCTCCTTCAGAATGGACTGGTTGGATCTCCTTGAGTCCAAGGGACTCTCAAGGGTCTTCTCCAACACCACAGTTGAAAAGCATCAGTTCTTCAGCACTCAGCCTTCTTCACAGTCTAACTCTCACATCCATACATGACCACAGGAAAAACCATAGCCTTGACTAGACGGACCTTAGTCAGCAAAGTACTGTCTCTGCTTTTGAATATGCTCTCTAGGTTGGTCATAGCTTTCCTTCCAAGGAGTGAGCGCATTTTAATTTCATGGCTGCACCACCTTAAATGAGAGTCCATAGCACGGCCTCGCCCTCTTCCAGCTGCGCGAGGGTGCAGCAGGAGCTCGCTAGCCACAGGCCTGCTGAGCGCTCCCTTTCGGCGCTGCAGGCTGCTGGCTGGGGCCACCCCGAGCAAGACCTTCCAGTCTGAGCACTGGAGGCTTCAGCCCAAGACGGGGCGTTTTAATCAGCTATTCCTTTGATTCTTGCTTCTGAAAGGCTTTTTACCCTCCCCTGCATCTCCTGAACTATCCATGAGAGTTTCTTTCTTCCTCACAGTTATTTTTATGTCTTTATTCATTTTGCCTGAATTCTAGGGAAATTTTCTTTACTTTTTAAAAAAATGTATGTACTTGGCTGCATCGAGCCTCAGTTGCGGTCCCCGGGGTCTTTGGTGCGTCATGGGAGACCGTTGCGGTGGACGGACACTCCGGCTGTGGCCTGGGAGCTTGGGTAGTTGTGGCAGGTGGGCTGAGTTGAGCTTCCCAGGGGGCTCTAGTGGTAAAGAACCCGCCAGCCGACGCAGGAGAAGTAAGAGAAGTGGCTTCGATCCCTCTGTCAGGAAGATCCCCTGGAGGAGGCCACGGCAACCCGCTCTTGCCTGGAGAATCCCATGGACAGAGGAGTCTGGCGGGCTACAGTCCATAGAGTCACAAAGAGTCGGACATGACTGAGCAACTCTGTGTGCACACACATGTGGGATCGTAGTTCCCAGACCAGAGACTGAACCCGTGTCCTCTGCGTTCAAGGTGAATTCTTCTTCTTCTTCTTCTTTTTTTTTTTTTCAGAGTTGATTCCCAGGGAAGACCCTCTTTACTGTTTAAATTTGATTTTCCAAAGCAATGAATCAGTGTTTTGCCTCTGCTGGGAAGTTAAATGTAGTGAGCACGTTCTTCACATAGACTTAAAGCTCTCAGCTTATTTATTTCACTGAGCGCTGTAGCTTTGTCTGCAGTTTAGTGCTGTGTGTGATTAACAATTAGAGCTTTAGAAGGAAAATTAAAGACATGCTGGTGTGTTGCTGTTTGCTCTTCGCCCTGGTGCATTTGGCGAGACCAGGCAGCTGCTGGGAGGCCCCTGACTGGGCTTCCTTCTCTTGAAGCATCTCCGTGGTGACTGCGTGCTACCGAGCACCCAATTTTACAGCTGCCCCTGTGACTGGCACACGAGCATGGGTCCCCGGCTCAGAAGGTCCAGGTGCCAGCTCTGGCCAGCACTCTGCACTAGCTGGACCGCTGGAAGAGTCTGTGCTGGGAAAGCTCCTCAGGCGGGCCTGGGCGTAGGTCAGTTGCCGGTTGCTCGATCCATCACTCGGCTCCTCAGGCTGTGCCCCCAGACACACGCTCAGCAGTGTTACTGCTCCAGCCTCCTCCCATGCTGGACGGTTTCCATCAGGTGATGTTNGCCCGTAGCACGGCCTCGCCCTCTTCCGGCCGCGCGAGGGCGCAGCAGGAGCTCGCTAGCCACAGGCCTGCTGAGCGCTCCGTTTCCGGCGCTGCAGGCTGCTGGCTGGGGCCACCCCGAGCAAGACCTTCCAGTCTGAGCACTGGAGGCTTCAGCCCAAGACGGGGCGTTTTAATCAGCTATTCCTTTGATTCTTGCTTCTAAAAGGCTTTTTACCCTCCACTGCATCTCCTGAACTACCCATGAGAGTTTCTTTCTTCCTCACAGTTATTTTTATGTCTTTATTCATTTTGCCTGAATTCTAGGGAAATTTTCTTTACTTTTTAAAAAAATGTATGTACTTGGCTGCATCGAGCCTCAGTTGCGGTCCCCGGGGTCTTTGGTGCGTCATGGGAGACCGTTGCGGTGGACGGACACTCCGGCTGTGGCCTGGGAGCTTGGGTAGTTGTGGCAGGTGGGCTGAGTTGAGCTTCCCAGGGGGCTCTAGTGGTAAAGAACCCGCCAGCCGACGCAGGAGAAGTAAGAGAAGTGGCTTCGATCCCTCTGTCAGGAAGATCCCCTGGAGGAGGCCACGGCAACCCGCTCTTGCCTGGAGAATCCCATGGACAGAGGAGTCTGGCGGGCTACAGTCCATAGAGTCACAAAGAGTCGGACATGACTGAGCAACTCTGTGTGCACACACATGTGGGATCGTAGTTCCCAGACCAGAGACTGAACCCGTGTCCTCTGCGTTCAAGGTGAATTCTTCTTCTTCTTCTTCTTTTTTTTTTTTTCAGAGTTGATTCCCAGGGAAGACCCTCTTTACTGTTTAAATTTGATTTTCCAAAGCAATGAATCAGTGTTTTGCCTCTGCTGGGAAGTTAAATGTAGTGAGCACGTTCTTCACATAGACTTAAAGCTCTCAGCTTATTTATTTCACTGAGCGCTGTAGCTTTGTCTGCAGTTTAGTGCTGTGTGTGATTAACAATTAGAGCTTTAGAAGGAAAATTAAAGACATGCTGGTGTGTTGCTGTTTGCTCTTCGCCCTGGTGCATTTGGCGAGACCAGGCAGCTGCTGGGAGGCCCCTGACTGGGCTTCCTTCTCTTGAAGCATCTCCGTGGTGACTGCGTGCTACCGAGCACCCAATTTTACAGCTGCCCCTGTGACTGGCACACGAGCATGGGTCCCCGGCTCAGAAGGTCCAGGTGCCAGCTCTGGCCAGCACTCTGCACTAGCTGGACCGCTGGAAGAGTCTGTGCTGGGAAAGCTCCTCAGGCGGGCCTGGGCGTAGGTCAGTTGCCGGTTGCTCGATCCATCACTCGGCTCCTCAGGCTGTGCCCCCAGACACACGCTCAGCAGTGTTACTGCTCCAGCCTCCTCCCATGCTGGACGGTTTCCATCAGGTGATGTTCAGCTAAAGTCAAGAAGCGCTAAGAAGCACGTGGAGGACAGGGTCAGGTGGGTGGGATGTGGAGTCACTGAGGGGTTGCTGGAGACAGCCACACTTAGAGAGGGGCTGGAGACCACCCCTACGACCCCCGGCAACGCAAGCCCTTCCGCCCCAGGGGGCGCGGGGGAGTCAGCAAACACATCCTACGGCCACTCCCGTGTTCCTGTCTCGGCCTGGCCCACGTGCATGCATGTTAAGATGCTTTGGCTGTGACCCCGTGGACTGTGGCCCACCAGGCTCTTCTGTCCATGGGATTCTCCAGGCAAGAATACTGGAGTGGGTTGCCATGCCCTTCTCAGGGCATATTCCCCACCCAGGGATCGAACCTGGGTCTCTTATGTTTCCTGCATTTGGCAGGTGGGTTCTTTACCACTAGCGCCACCTGGGAAGCCCTGGGNCTTCTTCTTCTTCTCACGTTCTTCCTCTTCTTTTCACCTTCGTCTTTTTCTTTTCACCTTCCTCTTCTTCTTCTCACCTTCTTCTCCTTCTTCATCTCACCTTCTTCTTCTTCTCACCTTCTTCTTCTTCCTGTCACCTTCTTTTTTTCTTCTTCTTCTCACCTTCTTATACTTCTTCTTCTTCTTCTTACCTTCTTCTTCTTCTTCTTTTTCTATTTCTTTTCCTTCTTCTCAACTGCTTCTAATTCTTCTTTCTCACATTCTTCTTTTTGCCTTTTTATTTTTCTTCTTCTTCATATGCCTCTTCTTATTCTTCTTTACTTCTCAACTTCTTCTTTTTCATCTTCTCACTTTCCTCTTCTCATCTTCTTTTTCTTCTCACCTTCTACTCTTCTCACCATCTTCTTTTTTTCACCTTCTTCTTCTTCTCACCATCTTCTTCTTCTCTCCTTCTTTTTATTCCTCTAGTCACCTATTTCTCATTCTTCTTCACACCTTCTTCTTTTTCTCACCTTCTTCTTCTCACCTTCAAATTCTTCTCATCTATTCTTCTTCTTATCACCTTCTTCTCTTTCTGTCCTTTGTCTTCTTCATCTCACTTTCTTCTTCTTCTTCTCATCTTCTTCTTCTCACCTTCTTCTTATTCTCATATTCTTCTTCTTCTCACCTTCTTCTTATTTTTATGATTCTTACCTTTTTCTTCCTCTCTTAACTTTCTTCTGCTTCTTCCCATCATTTTCTTATTCTCACCTTCTTCTTCTTTTTCTCTCCTTCTTATTCTTTTTATTCTCATGTCTTCTTTTCTTCTCATTCTCTTCTCACATATTTCTTCTTCTCACCTTCTTCTACTTCTTCTCAGATTCTTCTTATTCTTCTCAATTTCATATTCTTCTTCTCACTTTCTAATTATCACCTTCTTCTTCTCACCTTCTTCTTCTTCTTCTTCATCTTCTTCCTCTCACTTTCTTCTTCTCAGCTTCTTCTTCTTCTCACAATTTTCTTTTTCTCACCTTTTCTTCTTCTCCTTCTTCACAAATTTTTCTTTTTCAGACCTTCTTTTTCTTCTCACCTTCTTCTTCTTCTGCTCTATTTCTTCTTCTTCTCACCTTCTTCTTCTTCTAACCTTCCTCTTCTTCTTCTCACATTCTTCTTCTTCTTCTCATCTTCTTCCTCTGACCTTCTTCTCACCTTCTACTTCTTCTTCTTCTCACCTTCTTCTAAACTTCATCTTCTTCTTACATTCTTCTCACCTTCTTCTTCTTCTCACATTCATTTTCTTCTTTTGACCTTTCTCTGCTTCTTCTCACCTTCTTTTTCTGCATCTCACATTCTTTTTATTCTCACCTTCTTGTATTCTCACATTCTTTTTCCTCTTGTCACCTTCTTCTTCTTCTACTTCTTCTTCTTCTCATCCTCTTCAATCCTCTCCACACAGTCTTCTTCTTCTCCTCAACTTCTTCTTCTTTTTTTCACACCTTCTTCTTCTTATCACCTTCATCTTATGCTTCTAAACTTCCTCATCTTCTTACCTTCTTCCCTTTCTCCTCACCTTCTTCTTCTTCTTGTCAACTTCTTCTACTTCTTCTCACATTTTTTTTCTTCTTCTCAACTATGGTGACTAGAGAAAGAAGAAGGAGATGAGAAGAAGAATAAGTAGAAGGTGAGAATAAGAAGTAAAAGAAGAAGAACGTGAGAAGGAGAAGACGAGAAAAAAGAAGAAGAAGAAAAAGATGTTGAGAAGAAGGAGATGAAGGTGAGATGAAAAAGAAGAAGAAGGTAGAACAAGAAGAAGAAGGTGAGAAGAAGAAAAAGTAGGTGACAAGAAGATGATGAAGAAGAAGAAGTAGAAGGTGAGAAGAAGAAGGTAAGAAGAAGAAGGAGAGAAGAAGAAGAGGTGAGAGGAAGAAGAAAAGGTGAGAAGAAGTAGAAGAAGAAAGTGACAATAAGAAGAAGGAGAGAAGAATAAGAAGAAGCTGAGAAGAAGAGGGTGAGAAGAAGAAGATGAGGAGNATTGGAGAAGAGCTGGAGTTTCTCACTGGCTGCACGCCCTGTCACCGTCCTTCTTTTCGCAAAGCCAGAGGTGACACCCCCAGGTGAAAAGCGTCCTCCGTCATCACAATGTCCAAGTCAGTCTCATCCCCCGGCTTCCCGCTGGGGGCTCAAGGCTGGCGCGAGGGAGAGCGCCCCCGAAGGGCCCCACGTGAAGTGACGCTTCCTGTATGTATTTCTGCAGCTTGACTCCGTGATGAGAAGCCTCCAGAGGGGACGTCCACAGAGACAGACTGTAGACTGCCTTGCCAGGGCCTGGGCCAGGCTGGGGCTCGGGAAGAGCGGGGAGCGGCTGCCTAACGTATATGGGGTTTTCTGCCAAAGTGATGAACCTATTTTGGAATAGATGGTGATGGTCACACAACCCTGTGCATGCTAAATCGTTCAGTCGTGTCCGACTCTTTGCCGCCCCATGGACTGCAGCCCGCCAGGCTCCTCTGTCCAGAGGATTCTCCAGGCAAGAACACTGGAGTGGGTTGCCATGCTCTCCTCCAGGGGGTCTTCCCGACCCAGGGATTGCCAGCAGATTCTCTACCACTGGGCCGCCATGAATGCACTAAATACCATCGATTTAGACGTCCTAAATGCTCAGTCCCCTGTTACGTGCACGCTCCCCGGTGGTGGTCCACCCTGATGCCCCGTTTAGCCCCTGGGGCTTCTGGCTTCCTTCCTTCCTCCTCACAGTTCATTTATTCACTGGGCCACCTTTCTATCTCCCCCTCCCCTCCGAGCGTGCGCGGTGGGACAGTCCTCAGGTGCCTTTATCTGCAGCCTAGCTGGGGGGAGACGTGCTCTGAGCTGCTCTCCTCCCAGTTATCACGACCCGGCCGGCCCCCGGGGCGGAGGCGAAGGAGCGGTGACCCGCTGGGAGGGGCACCCGTTCGGAACGGGCGTGGCCTCCCCTGGGACCGGCCACACACGCGTCGGCTCCTTTTATCTGCAAAGGACACAGGGCGCAGCCCCGAAACCAGCAACCGGCTGAAGAGGGCGGGCTTCTCGGTGGCTGAGGCTGTGACGCGCCTGTAGACCTACTGTGCTGCGCTTAGCCGCTCAGTCCCGTCCGGCTCTGGGTGACCGCCTGGACTGTAGCCCGCCAGCCTCCTCTGTCCATGGGATTCTCCAGGCAAGGATACTGGAGTGGGTTGCCATGCCTTCCTCCAGGGGGTCTCTCCAACCCAGGGATCAAACCTGGGTCTCCCGTGTTTCAGGCGAATTCTTTAGTGTGTGACCTACACCGAGGAAGCATTAACCCACCGGAGTCTATGAAAAGCCCGACAGCCCGTGGACCTCTGGAGCTTTGGGTCCCCAGGGGCGAGGAGAGGAGGGTCTGGAGAGGGGAGGCTGTAGAGAGCAAGCCCGCCTTCCTCCAGGCGGCCTCCGCGGGCAGCGCCTAATTCCCGGGGCGCGACAGTGAGCCGCACGTGCCGGGGGCGGGGCGGCCCCTCCCAGGCCGCGTCCCCTGCTGCCCCCTGGTGGATGATTCAGGCTGGGCGGGGAAGCCGCGGCGGCGCCCGCGGGCAGACTGACCGTCTGCAGACCAGCGGCAGACTGACCGTCCTCGCCGCCACCATCCAAGGCCTTCATGACTCAGTACAGCAGAGGGTCTGCTGGGTAAGCCCAACAGCGTCAGGGCGCTGCTCTGGTAATCTCTAAAGGTTTCCAAATGAAGTGATCAATTAAATTGACCCATCTTCTCTTTATAAGGAGCAGGCTTCGGGCTGCGGCCCGTGTGGCCTTCGGTTCAGGCATACGGCCCTGCGAGCCAGTGTCTCTGCTGCCCTCTGCTGTTTCTGCTTTGCTCTCCCTCCCTCATGAGCTGGCAGGTGGAATAAAGGACCTTTCAGTTCAGTTTCGCTCAGTCGTGTCCGACTCTGTGACCCCATGGACCGCAGCATGCCAGGCCTCCCTGTCCATCACCAACTCCCCGAGCTCACCCAAACTCGTGTCCACTGAGTCGCTGATGCCACCCACCCATCTCATCCTCTGCCGTCCTCTTCTCCTCCTGCTCCCAATCGCTCCCAGCATCATGGTCTTTTCCAGTGAGTCAGCTCTTCGCATCAGGTGGCCAAAGTCTTGGAATTTCAGCTTCATCATCAGTCCTTCCAATGAATATTCAGGACTGAATTCCTTTAGGATGGACTGCTTGGATCTCCTTGCAGTCCAGGGAACTCTCAAGAGTCTTCTCCAACACCACAGTTCAAAAGCATCAGTTCTTTCGCACCCAGCTTTCTTTATAGTCCAACTCTCACATCCATACATGACCACTGGAAAAACCATAGTCTTGACTAGACGGACCTTTGTTGGCAAAGTAGTGTCTCTGCTTTTCAATATGCTATCTAGGTTGGTCATAACTTTTCTTCCAAGGAGTAAGCATCTTTTAATTTCATGGCTGCAATCACCATCTGCAGTGATTTTGGAGCCCCCCAAAATAAAGTCTGACACCGTTTCCACTGTTTCCCCATCTATTTCCCATGAAGTGACAGGACCGGATGCCAGGACTATATGTCTTTAATTTCATGGCTGCAGCCACCATCTGCACTGATTTTGGAACCCCCCAGATAAGTCAGCTACTATTTACACTGTTTCCCCATCTATTTGCCATGAAGTGACGGGACTGGATGCCATCATCTTCGTTTTCTGAACATTGAGCTTTAAGCCAACGTTTTAGATCTAGTCAAGCCCCTGGAGGTCGACTCCTGGGATCACAGACCTGCTGGCCAGTGCTCTCAGAACAGAGTGGGCTGTCTTGGGGCTCCTCTTTACTGCTCCACCTGGGGGAACCCTTCCTCTTCATCATCCTCAAGCTCAGCTCTGCTTGAGGCCCCTGCAAGCCAGACGTCTAACATGTACAGCTCGTTCCTCTGGGCTCCCCAACACCACCTCACCTCATCTTTGCAAACGTGGAAACCCAGGCACGGTGGTTGAGTGCCTTGCCCAGCGCCTGGTGCCTGGAAGTGCCCTCTGGCCTCCTGTCCCTCAGCCTGGGCGCCAGCCCCCGGCAGCTGCCTCTCCTGGAAGGCCAGCAGTGCTGGCTGGGGAGGGGCCGGGCGGGAGCGGGAGCCCTAACTTTCTACGAGACCGCCAGCCATCACTTCTGTGTACATTTGTGAATTCAGGACACCAGCAACCCTCCAGGCAAACCCTGGCTTTCCAAGAA
>SJYW01048259.1:0-10238 GCA_006410735.1 Raphicerus campestris | reverse complement strand
CTATTTGCTTAACCTATATGCTGAGCAGTCATGAGAAATATTGGTCTGGATGAGTTACAAACTGGAATCAAGATAGGTGAGAGAAACATCAGTAACCTCAGATATGCAGATGATACCACTGTAATACAAGGAGATCCAACCAGTCCATTCTGAAGGAGATCAACCCTGGGATTTCTTTAGAAGGAATGATGCTAAATTGAAACTCCAGTACTTTGGCCACCTTATGTGAAGAGTTGACTCATTGGAAAAGACTGATGCTGGAGGGATTGGGGGCAGGAGAAGAAGGGGACGACAGAGGATGAGACGGCTGGATGGCATCACTGACTCGATGGATGTGAGTCTGAGTAAACTCCAGGAGTTGGTGATGGACAGGGAGGCCTGGCATGCTGCAATTCATGGGGTCGCAAAGAGTCAGACACAACTGAGCGACTGAACTGAACTGAGCCACTCTAATGGCAGAAAGTAAAGAGAAATTAAAGAGCCTCTTGATAAGAGTCAAGGAGGAGAGTGAAAGAGTGGGTTTAAGACTAAATATTAAAAATAAATAAATAAATAAAATAAAGATCATGGCACCTGGCCCTAATATTGCATGGCAAATGCAAGGGGAAAAGGTGGAAGTAGTGACATTTCCTCTTCTTGGGCTCCAAAATCACTGGATGGTGGCTACAGCCATCAAGTCAGAAGATGATCACTTCTTGACAGGAAAGTGATAACAAACCTAGACAATGTTTTGAAAAGCAGAGACATTACTCTGCTGACAAAGGTCCATATAGTCAAGGCTATGGTCTTTCCAGTGGTCACGTATGGTTGTGAGCACAGGGCCATAAAGAAGGCAGAATGCCAAAGAACTGATGCCTTCAAACTCTGGGGCTGGAAAAGACTCCTGAAATTTCCTTGGACAACAAGGAGATCAAACCAGTCAATCTTAAGGGAGAGCAACCCTAAATATTCACTGGAATGACTGACACTAAAGCTGAAACTCCAGTATTTTGGTCATCTGATGTGAACAACTGACTCATTGGAAAAGTCCCTGATGCTGGGAAAGATTGATGGCAGAAGGAGAAGAAGGCATAAGAGGATGAGATGGCTGGGTGGCATCAATGATGGAATGGACATGAACTTTGGCAAACTCTGGGAGATGGTGAGAGACAGGGACACCTGGTATGCTGCCATCCATGGAGTTGCAAAGAGTTGGACATGGCTGGGGAACTGAACAACAACAAAATTGCAACACCCAGGATTTTAGTTCCCTGACCAGGGATTGAACCCATGCCCCCTGANAGAAGAAGGCATAAGAGGATGAGATGGCTGGGTGGCATCAATGATGGAATGGACATGAACTTTGGCAAACTCTGGGAGATGATGAGGGACAGGGACACCTGGTATGCTGCCATCCATGGAGTTGCAAAGAGTTGGACATGGCTAGGGAACTGAACAACAACAAAATTGCAACACCCAGGATTTTAGTTCCCTGACCAGGGATTGAACCCATGCCCCCTGCATTGGGAATGTAGAGTCTTAACCACTGGACCAGATTGCCAGGGAAGTCCCACAGTGTTTTACTTTTGATATATTTTATTATATATGCAACTGACATTATTATTCTCAAGTATATATTTATTGAGTGAAATAATTTGTACATAGTTCTCTACAACTGAAATATGTTTCAGAAACATAAGCAAATTGTGTTTAAAGTCTGTCTAATCCAAGACTCAGAAGAATAGAATGTTCAAAGATTATGTAGAGAAAAGCTCTACATATATATTTAACTAGTGTAAATGTAACCTCCTAGAGGGCAAGGATTTTTGTCTGTCTCCTTTTCTGATGCAAGTTAGCACAAAGGGTATGTTGCTGCTCAATAAATTGTGAGTAAATAAACAGCCTGTAATGACTAGTCATATAACAGTATTATTTAAAATAAATTAATATGCACAATTTTACTTCATCCACAGACACCTAAAGTTTTATTGCCTGGAATGATGACATTGAGTCGCATAAATTTCAGGTACAAAATATGTGTGTGCATTCCATGTAGCACTGAACACTGTTTTAACTGAAGTTTCTGTCATATTGTTATACATTCCCTTATTCACATTCTTATCATCATTAATTGCACTTCCTTCTCCCTCACCCCACTGCAACCACCTAATGTATATCGTATTTAATGTCTTTCAAGTAAGTAAACCAAATGGGGGTAGTGGGGAAGAATTCAGGAAATATTGTTCTTATAGGCCTTATGAGAAAAGTGGGGAACATTTAGCCAAATGTATATTTTCAGGTAACTAGAGCAAAAAGGCAGGGACAGAATATTAACTAGGCTGTAATCTAAGGAAAAGTAAATATAGAATGAGTGACAGAATGAAATCATGCCATATAATAAAGATGAAATGACACAACCATCAAAAAATGAGAAACAAAGGGAAAGAGATTTTGTTGGGTCAAGTGATATAGTTAATTTCCATATCTTTAATAACTGAGAATCAAACATCAGTTAAAATTAGTAAATGCAGCATATTGTGACAGAGATAAGGTCAAGGAAATATGATTTCAATAAGTGTAGTTAGAGCATATATCTTCTTTTTATCTGCTCTTAGAAAATATACAAGGGATGATCAGGGCTTCCCTGGTGGCTCAGTGGTAAAGAATCCACCTGCCAATGCAGGAGAGACAGGTTTGATTCCTGATCGGAGAAGATCTCACATGCTTCCAAGAAACTAAGCCCGTGGAAGGCAGCTATTGAGCCTATGTTCTAGAACATGGGGAACTGCAACTACTGAGCCCATGTGCTGCTACCACTGAAGCCTGTGAGCCTGTACTCCCTCCACAAAAGGAGAAGCCACTGCAATGAGAAACCCTCGCACCCCAACTAGAGAAAAGCCCACACAGCAGTGAAGACCCAGCACAGCCGAAAATAGATAATCAAATAAAGAAAATCATAACAAAAGGGCCAAATATAAAAGCCACACAGATAATTCACTATTAGCAAATTCCAAGTGAACAAAAATAAATAATAAATCTAATATTCTATTAAATAAAAATAGAAACTGCACTTATAAAAGGAAAAATTCTCCTAGTTAGAGATCTTAAAACTTTATAACAAATTGCTGATGCAGAGGGAAGGTCAAATAAATTTTATAAGATTTGTAGAAAAGAATGACAAAGAAAACAGTATGTATCAGAATGTCTGGAATACACGTAAAACAGTACTTATGCGAACATTCATAATATTAAATTGCCTTAAACTGTATTAAATGTATTCATGAATATATAAATTAAGCATATAATTGTAAAATATTACAATAAAGCCAAAATCAACTGAAAGAATGAATTAATAAGAGATTAATAAGTTAGAAAAACAGTAAAACAAATTTTAAAAATCTACTTTTTTGAAAGTTGGCAAAATAATTGAACCACTAGGTACTAGATTATGCAATCAAAGAAAAAATAAGACAAATTACAGATATATAATGTAATAAATAAGTAAAAAATGGAAAAGATCACAGAAAGTGACTAAAGTTTGAAAACTCATAAAAACTACTTTGTACAATTCTTTGAAAAGATATCCTGAATGAAATGGAAATTTTCCAAGGAAAATGTAATTTATTAAAGCAGTCTGTAATTTATTAAAACAGATTAGACAGTGTATGTTTCCATAGTAGGACAGGAAAAGTTGCAAATGAGCTAAACCCCTCCTTTCCAAAGTGCTTGGTTCCACGGTTACGGAAGAGGCACTTCTATTGAATGTTTAAAGATCAGATTCTAATATTTAAATTCTCCCAGAGCATAACAAGTAATAAAGATGTCTTTTTAAAATAAAACAATGCAATGTTAATACCCAATAATCTCTGAAATAGTAATTTATGCTTTGCTAACAGCAAAATTCTCTAAGAAGTTATAAAAGATCTTGGAATATGGGCGGGGGGAAATATATAAGATACAAATTTATTATTTTAATATATTACCCTCCTAGTGCTGCTAAGTCATTTAAGTCATGTCCGACTCTGTGTGACCCCATAGATGGCAGCCCACCAGGCTCCGCCCTCCCTGGGATTCTTCAGGCAAGAAAACTGGAGTGGGTTGCCATTTCCTTCTCCAACGCATGAAAGTGAAAATCAAAAGTGAAGTTGCTCAGTTGTGTCCAACCCTCAGCGACCCCATGGACTGCAGCCTACCAGGCTCCTGCGTCCATGGGATTTTCCAGGCAGGAGTACTGGAGTGGGGTGCCATTGCCTTCTCTGTACCTTGCTACAGATAGTAATATTTGTCTGAATCTTGAAAAAATGTATTAAGATCATGCTGTCATTTTTTTTCAGCATCTATGTCCTTCCAGGCCCAAGTTTTATACTTTTAGATGTTATCTTGATTTATAATTTCTTATTAAAAGTCTCTTTTCCTCTAGTTTCTGTAATTATTTAGGCCTTTTCCTGACATCTCTTTGGTTCCAAGCAAAAAATTTGAAATAATGCCTTAAGATGGAATCATGTAAAATGCTTTATTGTTGAGTTCATATTTGACACATTTAAACTCAGTATTTATTATATTTTATGCATAGATAATTGAATATAAAAATAAAATATGACATTAGTCTTGCTACTTCAAAGGTTGGAGGTAGGTTGTTGTACTGCTTTCAGTAGAACTTAGCTGTTTGTTAGAATATGGTGTCATATTTAAGGAGAGATCATTGTGGAAAGTTGTAAACGTAAATTTAAATGATGCAGCTTTATTATCCCAAAGATTTTATTTATGAGGTTTTTAATTGTATTTCTGGCTTCCCTGGTGGTTCAGATGGTAAAGCATCTGCCTGTAATGTGAGAAACCTGGGTTTGATCCCTGAGTCAGGAAGATTCCTTGGAGAAGGTAATGGCAACCCACTCTGGTACTCTTGCCTGGAGAATACCATGGATGGAGGAGCCTGGTAGGCTACAGTCCATGGGGTAGCAAAGAGTTGGACATGACTGAGCAACTTCACTGGTTAATTGTGTTTTGACAGAATTTAGCAATAAAGATTTTATGAGAGTTACTGAAAAAAATTCTGATTTGTAAAAAAATATTTAATTTGGTTATAGTTATAGAATACAACTCTGAAATCTAGGAAAAAATTACTTTTACATAGAAATATGTGTTTTTACAACATTTTACTTGACCCAGACTCTAATTTGAATGACGTGGGAAATCATGAACTCAGACAGGAACTGTGAAAAGTAACTTAGAGGCTTGGAGAAGCAAAATTTTAATAGAGATGTACACAAAAACTAAAACCAACATTTCTATGTTGGGACTCAAGTTATCCAATTTAGCTGTCAAGTGGACTGCTAAATCCATACTTTTTCTATCCATAGACCAACTGGGCTTCAGTGAACTGATGAACAGAGCAATGTCACATCATATCTGCATATAATGTCATATTGTAGCTATTCATTAAAATGATCATTTTAAAACGCAAGGCAGATTGTGTCACTCCTCTGCCTGAATCTTGAATTGCTTTGTATCTCAGGGTCAAGTCCAAGTCCTATAATCTCTAAGCATGATCAACACTTTGCTTACTACCATTGTTCTTTCTGATCTCATCTTCTGCTTGCTCTGGATTATCAGCTGGACCTCAAACATGCCTGGCTTACTTATTCTTCAAAAAATACATCAGAATTTACAACTATTGAATATTTTGTCTCAGTTTATCTGCTGACTGGGCCATCCTTCTGCTGGTATCCTGGAGCTCACCTCCACGGCTCCCTTTAGCCAAAATTGAGTAGAAGATGGGCTCAGTTGAGAGGGGTGGCTAGGCCCATTCTTCCCATGGTCTTTCATCGTGGACTTTTTTTTTTTTTTCCTTTTACAGTCCCAGGGCATTTTTCCCAGACCAGGAAGGCAGAAACCATGAGGCCTCTACAGACCTAGAGTTCAGGATGTACACACCTTCACTTCATCTATGTTCTATTGATCAAAGCAAGTCTAGAGGCCTGCTCAGACTCATAGCAATGTGGAGCTGCCAAGAAGTTGCCAGATTGAACCTACCACATGTAACACACCATGGAATCATCTGAGAATTAGGTTCAACTTGTTTAGAAGTCCTACTTTCTTGTCCAAATCACCCATTTTTCTTACACTGGTATCTGTCTCTTCAAGCCTTCCAGTCCCTGACTTCTCCATCTTCGCGGCCTCTTAACTTTTTTTTTTCTCTCTAAATACAGGCGATTGATCTTCTGAGCAATCTTTTCACCTGTCCTCATCAATCCTAGTCAGGGAGTTGCGTGAAGATTTTTGGCAGGCCTGAAATCTCACAATCAGGAAGAAATCACATAGTAAAAATGGACTGGCAGATTGTTCTCCACCTGTTCTCAAATTCTAGACTCCACCTGTCAATGTTTTCACCTGTACCTGTTCAATTTCTCATCCATTCTCTTCTAAAGCCAGTCCAAACCTCCACTGCTCTGTAAGCTCCTTGTTGCTGCTGCTAAGTCGCTTCAGTTGTGTCCGACTCTGTGCAGCTCCCATAGACGGCAGCCCACCAGGCTCCCCCATCCCTGGGATTCTCCAGGCAGGAATACTGGAGTGGGTTGCCATTTCCTTCTCCAATGCATGAAAGTGAAAAGTGAAAGTGTAGTCACTTAGTCATGTCCGACTCTTTGTGACCCCATGGACTGCTGCTCACCAGGCTCCTCCATTCATTGGATTTTCCAGGCAAGAGTACTGGGGTGGGGTGCCATTGCCTTCCCTGAAGCTCCTTACTCAAACATTATTAAGTTCCACCTCTCACTCAGTAGAAGTGAAAACAGAAATAGTGTCACAGATGTAGGGAAAAACAAAACAAAACAACTTACAGTTACCATGAAGGGAAAGGGAATGAATAACTAGCCAAGTCACTTTCCAGACACCATTTCTGTTTTTAGAAGCCACAATGTGACATTCCTAGGTCCCTGTGAGACCCAGATACTCAGACAAGATTCTCATTTTCATTACTGTTGTATATATTCTTTAACAAATGTATTTTCAACAAATCTTTATTGGTGGGAATTTGAGTTCAATTTACTTCCTTCCCTGGTGGCTCAGCTGGTAAAGAATCTGCCTGCAATGTAGGACACCTGGGTTCAATCCCTGAGTTGAGAAGATCCCCTGGAGAACAGAAAGGCTACCCACTCCAGTATTCTGATCTGGAGAATTCCATGGATGGTATAGTCCATGGGGTTGCAAAGAGTCAGACAGGACTGAGTGAGTTTCACTTTCACTTTATTTCCTTATGACACACGCCCATAATGTTATTCTACTGGTAGAGGATATTTTGGGAATTCCCAAGTGGCACTAGTAGTAAAGAATCTGCCTGCCAGTGAAGGAAATGTGGGTCTCATCCCTGAGTTGGGAGGATCCCTGGAGGGCATGACAACCCACTCCAGTATCCTTGCTTGGAGAATCCCATGGACAGAAGAGCCTCGTGGTTACAGCCCATCAGGTTGCAAAGAGTCAGAGTCAGACACAATGGAAGTGACTGCACACAAGCACAGAAGATGTTTTATTACCTTTGTACTGATTATTTAGTTTGACTAGGAAACTTCTGTATTTTTTTTCTGGATGTCTCTTGGAATTGCATCTTCTCTTTCTTGAGCAACATTTTCAGTTCCTCATCTCTCTTAAACAATAACTAGTTTATAAAGAAATTGGAAGCAAGAAATTAAGATATCATAACTACAAAAGCAAATCTTAATATAACTTCTAGGGAGTATATATTTATTCATAAACATCTTTAAATAGGGGAGAAATGAAAACTTGATTCATTTGGGTCCTGTTGTCAAGGGTGGGTATCAAAATAAATATCTGGTATGGGGCCACTTTTCATAAACTTCTTTCTAAGGACTGCTAATCATTTGGATAAAAATGGAAAAATTATGTTGTAGCTGTCCAGCAGCTTGTTAGCAAAAGGGAAAATTCAAGAAGGAAGGTTAGTTGACAAAAAAGAAGCTATATTGCCAAAATTTAAACTCTAGTTATATATATATTTCAACAAATTCCAAGTTTATGTTATAAGTAATCTTCAAACATGATTTANAAATGGAAAAATTATGTTGTAGCTGTCCAGCAGCTTGTTAGCAAAAGGGAAAATTCAAGAAGGAAGGTTAGCTGACAAAAAAGAAGCTATATTGTCAAAATTTAAACTCTAGTTATATATATATTTCAACAAATTCCAAGTTTATAAGTAATCTTCAAACATGATTTATCTTATTTCGTTTATGTTTATCACTAATACATTCAAGATATTATTTGTTTATACATTGAATGAGACTTTAGACTCTACTTTTTCTATTATCTAGAAGTAAATAATTTAACAGTATTTGAGAAAGATAGGGAAACTTTCCCAAAAGTGATTTTGTTCTAATAGTAGAGGCATTATAGTGTCTTTTTAGCAGAATCAATGTCATTTTTGATGACATCTGGACATAGATCTAAAGTGATGTTTCTTTCTTTCTCTCTCTAAGGCATTTCACTGTATGTATTATATCCCTAGAGAAAGAATCTAAGAATTTTCTTTCTTGTGTTTTCCTCTTGCTTCTTCATGGCCCATGATGCCAGCTGAGGTTGTCAGTATAATGAAACCAAATTGACTTTATAGGAAAAGGTTATTCTGCCATTTTTTTCTAGATCTTTGAGATGCACATCAAATCTGGGGCTATTCACTCCACACATTTCCCCAGCCCTATGATCACTGATAATTTCAAATTCACCAATGCTTCATCATCATAGTTAAAAACCTGACAATGAATTACAACACTGCCTAATAAGCATCTGGAGTTTGTCTCTCTTTTTGGTAATTTTGATACTCTTAAGAGAATCACCCAGGACTTTCATGCCACCATTATGGTGGCATGAAAAGATGGTTGAAAGACCTACAGCTGATGTATCTTGATTCACATTTTTTTCCTGATGTNGCAGAGGAACCAGAGATCAAATTGCCAACATCCACTATATCATCGGGAACTCATGTAAGATGTGTATAAGAGACAGCCATTATGGTGGCATGAAAAGATGGTTGAAAGACCTACAGCTGATGTATCTTGATTCACATTTTTTTCCTGATGTTTCACACATCTAAAGTTCTGTTAACATGATTATCTTTTCCTCTTTTATGCATATTTGCTATAAAAAAATAAAGTGGCTATTTTGTTTCAGGTTATAGAAAATGAATGTTCTTCTTTAAGAATTCACACTGCTTATAGTCAGTGTGACTTAAGTTACACATACAAGAGTTGTCACAAACATAAATGTTTGATATTAGAAAATAATATAATAAAAAAACCCTTCAATGTCAATGCCTCTATTCAATACACTCTGAAAATATAAAAAGTTGTTAAACAGTTGAAATTACAAATAATTGTTACTTTTAACTTAAACTTTATAAACTAATGTCTTGCTTAAATTAATAATTTAATATATTCTCATTACATAATATAAAAGGCTATTGTTGCTAAGTCACCTCAGTCGTGTTTGACTCTGTGTGAACCCATAGATGGCAGCCCACCAGGCTCTCCCGTTCCTGGGGTTCTCCAGGCAAGAACACTGGAGTGGGTTGCCATTTCCTTCCCCAATGCATGAAAGTGAAAGTGAAGTTGTCCAGTCGTGTCCGACTCTTCACGACCCCATGGACTACAGCCTACTAGGCTCCTCCATCCATGGGATTTTCCAGGCAAGAGTACTGGAGTAGGTTGCAATATAAAGGGCATCTTTACTAAATACAAGAGAGAACTGATAATTTGTAAAAATCATTTATCTACAAGAGATAATAGCATTAACCTGTATATATTCTATTTATTCATGAGGATTTGCATCCAATCATGAAGCACTTATTGAATGTCTGATGCATTGGAAGCCTTACAAATAGCTGTGAAAAGAAGAGAAATGCAAAAAAGGAGAAAAAGAAAGATTATACCTATGCGAATACAGAGTTCCAAAGAATAGCAAGGAGAGATAAGAGAGCCTCCCTCAGTGATCAGTGCAAAGAAATAAAGGAAAAAAGTAGAACGGGAAAGACTAGCGATCTCTTCAAGAAAATTAGAGACATCAAGGGAACATTTCATGCAAAGATGGGCTCGATAAAGGACAAAAATGTTATGAACCTAACAGAAGCAGAAGATATTAAGAAGAGGTGTATTATACACAGAATAACTGAATACACAAAAGAACTGTACAAAAAAAATTTTCACGACCCAGATAATTACGATGGTGTGAGCATTCACCTAGAGCCAGTCATCTTG
>SJYW01048255.1:82272-113058 GCA_006410735.1 Raphicerus campestris | reverse complement strand
ACTGACCATTACTCTAACTTGTCCTAGGAAAGCAATCCTTTAATTAGACATAAATTGAGTTTTGGAATTTCCATTCCCAGTCCTTTTCCTTCTGGAATCACATAGAACAAGACAATTTTCTCTTCTCACTGGCAACTCTTTTGTAGATAGACGTTGAATCCCCTTTGGTTTGCTGTCCTCCACATTAAATGTATAACATACCAGGAAATAGACTTTTTAGATTGAGAATAAATCTAGATATGTTATTAAGCAGATTTTATAATCTTATTGTGAAACTAAACACAACATTTTGTTCTGTTTACCTTTGTTTCAAAGAAACTGGTTTTATTAATAACACTGGCAGGACTACTGGGGAAAATAAACATTTTCAAGGACAGTTGATTAAGTAATATCAATTAGGTAATTTACACCAACCATCCAATTGAGGACACAAAAAAACCTGAACAAAACATTTAAAAATATTCTTTAAAATATCAAAGAGCTAACAAAAGAATGAAAAACCACTAGATCTAAAACTAAAGAATATGCCAAACCAGAGACATAATAGTACAACTTGAATCTTCTTTTGCCGTAGAAGCATCTTTTGATCTGGAAGGGATATCTGTAATTTTGTTTGGACTGCCTGATTAAGTCAGAGAGAAAGTGTCAAGGTCTAGAATTCCCCAAAGTTAGGGATTTTGATAAACCACTATCCAGCATAAATTAGGACAAAATGGGCTATACTCTCAGGATAAGGATGAACCTCAGGATAAGGATGAACCTGTGGTCAAACAGGCTTGCAACTGTCACCTAGTCATCTAAGTAATTCATGAAACTTCAAGCTTCCCTTGTGGCTCAGCTGGTAAAGAATCTGCCTGCAATGTGGGAGACCTGGGTTCGATCCCTGGGTTGGGAAGATCCCCAGGAGAAGGGAAAGTCTACCCACTCCAGTATTCTGGCCTAGAGAATTCCATGGATTGTATAGTCCATGGGGTCGCAAAGAGTCAGACACAACTGAGCGACTTTCACTTTCAAGCTTTGAAGATGAATTATGGTAACCCTGGTGACAAAAAGCCTAGAAGTAAATTCAAAAAGTTCTTTCTGGAGAAAATCACATTGCACTGGGGCTCATACAATCAAGATAGCCAGGCATACAAGAAATTGAGACAAGAGTAAGAACCTACAGAGACAAAGGGCAACAAGAAAAGAGCTGAAAAGACTTCAAGTAGTGGAATATGTATACATGTAACTAAGCCACTTTACTGTACATCTGAAACTGACACAATATTGTAAATCAACTCTATTCCAACAACAACAAAAGACTAAGCCAAAACACTCTCACAGGAAAACACAGGGGTATATTTTCATTACCTTGGGTTTGGATATGGATTCTTAAAGAGGACACTAAGATAACCACCAACAAAATAAAGAGACAAAGTGAACTTCATCAACATTAAAAACTTCTGTGCAAAGGACATTATCAAGAAAGTGAAAAGACAGCTTATGGAATGGGAGATAACACTTTCAAATCATGTATCTGATAAGAAATGAATATCCAGAATATATAAAGAATGCCTACAACTCAATAACAAAAAGACAAATCCAATTTTAAAATAGGAAAAGAGCTTAAACATATGCTTCCCCAAAGAAAATACACAGATGACCAGTAAACATATGAAGATGGGCCCAGCGCCGTTAGCCACTAGTGACTAGGACCCGGAGATACCACTTTATACCCCCTAGAATGGCTGAGCTTGTTTGTTTTTAAGGAAATAAAGAGTGTTTGTGAGAAAGCAGGACAACTAGAACCCTTGTACGTTGGTGGTGGGAATAGAAAATGGTGCACCCACTGAGGGAAATGGCATGGTTGTTCCTCAAAAAGCTAAATGTAGAATTACCATATTTCCCAGCAATTCATCTTAGACATACACCCCCAGAAATATTAAGTGGGGACTTTAACAGATACTTGTACACCAGTGTTCACTGCAGCATTATTCGCGATATCCAAACAGTAAAAACAACCCAAGTGTCCATCAGCAGATGAATGGATAGACAAAACATGGTGGAAACATGCAATGGAATATGCGTTATCCATAAAAGTGAATGATGTTCTTATACATGCTACAACACAGATGAAACTTACGAACATCACACTATATGGAATAAGCCATACAGAAAAAGACAAATATATGATTTCACTTATAAGCAATATCTAGAACAGGCAAATTCAGAGAGACAGAAGGTGAAGTCCCTGGTTGCCAGGACTGAGGGAAGGGGAAATGGGGAGTTATTGCCTAACAGTTACCANATCACACTATATGGAATAAGCCATACAGAAAAAGACAAATATATGATTTCACTTATAAGCAATATCTAGAATAGGCAAATTCAGAGAGACAGAAGGTAAAGTCCCTGGTTGCCAGGGACTGAGGGAAGGGGAAATGGGGAGTTATTGCCTGACAGTTACCATGTTTCTGCTTAGGATGATTAAAAAGTTTTGGAAATATACAATTGACATATTATTTCACAACACTGTGAATGTAATTATACTGCTGAATTATACATTAAAATGGATAAAATAGCAAATTTTCTGTTATATATATGTGTGTATATATATAAAATGACAAATTTTTTTTAAAGAAAAAATCCAGATAGAAACCAGAGCAATTTTCTTATGATTTTCACCACTTGGTAGGGGAGGAAAGCCCCCATAATGAACCAAGATATATAAGATGGATTTAAAATTCAAATAGAAAATAACTCAGCATACAGTAACATAAACATTCAATGCATTGTCTACATTCCACATTCTTGGTCTTTTAAAATTATGATTCAAGTTCAAAATGGTGCTCTTACCATAGTCCAAAATTCTCCATCATACTGGAAATCCAAAGAGGTGGCTGGTAGGTACTAAAGACGCAAATGAGAGGCAGGAAAGGACAGCAAATGACAACCATCAACAGATGTACTGAAGTCACAGGAGGGCCAGCATTACCTTGGGGGAATTTAGGATGGGTAGCCCTACAGATGCCTTGGTGGGGATTGGTGTCTTGTAGGAGACAGAAGAATAAAAGAAAAGCAGGCCCCCACTAGGGCCACAAAAGAAATTTATAATCATTGATAAACTGGATGCTATAAGGCATGAGACTCTTGGAACAAGTCCAAAGGGAACAGTTCATAATCTTGAAAACAAGATACGATCCTGGGGTCCGAAAACTGACTGACCCCAGCCTGTTTCTCAACTGGGGTCTCGGAATCACATGTTTTACGGATCTGGTGGAAAATCAATAGATAAGAATGTTAGTTACGGATTTGTTATCGATTACTGTTTTCCTAATTACTCAATGGTTAATGATCATTTTGTTCTTTGGCCCTGACAGCCACATGAGTTATTGTTTAATTCCCCGCATATTCTTTCATTCAGGGCTGAAAGTATAATAAAGCTGGCTTGGATTCAGTTTCTGCACCTTCACCTTGGAGCAGTGTTGGTCCCCTGATCCTCGCTTTTCTCTGAATTCTTGTGTCTTGTTTCTCATTCTCTCGCCATATCACGCTTTCGGAAACCCTGCTTGTCAAGCCTGTCTCGACAAGTGGCGCTGAAACAGGGACCCGTAAGTCAATCCAGCCTGCTAAGCTAGCTCCTAGCCGGCGGAGAACGCAGGGAAATCTGGCCAGCTAGGCAGAAGAGGAAAGTACTTGGTAAGTACATCCCTGCAGATTTGTCAATCAGGGTAATGATGGGGCAAAATCCTAAGCATTGTGATTATATGCAAGTGTTAAAAACTTCGTTTAAAAGTTCGGGGGTCGAGATATCTCACTCCTCTTTTAAAAGAATTGTTTTCTGCCATTGAATAATATTGCTACTGCCATCTATGGGGTCGCACAGAGTCGGACACGACTGAAGCAACTTAGCAGCAGCAGCAGATACAGATAAAGGGACTTTGAGGCATGAGGAATGGGACGAAGTTAGGCGTTGCCTGCGCAGTGCCTACCAACGCGACCAAAAGATTCTTTTGTCTGTGTGGTCAGTAGGGAATCTTATTAGCACAGCTTTAGGACTGCTGCAATCTGAAAACTCAGATTCAGGGGATTCTGTATAACAGTGGAGGAAATGAATTTATATGATAACATAGGTGATGAGGAAGAGAAACAATCAATAAAAATGAAAAATAAGAGCCAAAAGAATGATAGAAGTCAAGAACAGATCTTTCTTGCTCGACTAAATGCACCTTTTGTCAAGCCCCCTCCTTTCCGTCCTGAAACCCCTTGGGATGATGGATTTGCTTTTAAACTGCATATAACTGTGCCTAATAAAATGACGCCATTACAAAAGGGAGTTTGTATGGCACAACTGCAGGGGGATGAAGACGCTTTAATTCTCCCTGTGGCTGTAACCCAAATCCCACCAGATCCTCAATTCCCACAAGGAGGAATGCATTATGATTATAATGCCATACCATTTAAAACTATAAAGGAGATAAAACAGGCATGTACCTAATATGGAACTAATTCTCCTTATACCATGGGACTAATTCAGGGACTTTCACAAGCTGAACAGTTAATTCCTTATGATTGGGAAATGATAGCTAGAACTTGGCCTATCCACCTCAGAATTTTTACAATTTAGGACCTGGTGGCAAGACAAGCAAATCACAAGCTCGCAGAAATGCAACAGCCAACCCGCCAGTTGATATAACACTTGATCAATTAATGGGTAACGGGGCACATTTTGGCATTCAAGCTCAGTTACAATTTGATGATTAGTTACTCACTCAAGTGAGAATGATATGTCTAAAAGCCTGGGAGAAAATAAATCCACCTGGACAAGCCTCGATTTCATTTACTCAAATTAAACAATCACATGGGGAACCTTATGTAGATTTTCTTGCCAGGTTACGTCAAAATTTAAATAAAACTGTTGCACAACCTGGTTTGAGAGATTTGCTGATGCAAGTTCTTGCATTTGAGAATGCTTACTCAGAATGTAAAAAGGTGATTCAGCCTCTCAAAGCACAGGGTGCCCCTCTAGAAGAATATCTTAAAGTCTGCCAAGATATTGGGTCAGAACCATATAAAATGCAACTTCTGGTTCAAGTATTATCTAAAGCTAATAAAAAGACAGATATGAGGTGTCACCACCATGAAAAATTCGGACACATTAAAAAAGACTGTAAAGGAAGAAGATGGTCAGTTGATAAATTATACTATTGGCTTTGATGCCACTCCTATTTGTGTTGGTTTCGGAAGTATATGACTTAAAACAGGATATCAAAAGTGGCTGTCAGTCATCAAAGAATCAAATGATGAAAAGACTTCCCTCTTTCTGTTAACTGCTCTTACTTTTCTTAGAAAAAGAAGAAATTTCCAGCATGATGAATCCACCTGACCTTGCTGATTGTGTTATTGAAATTAGTGGTGGTATTGAAAATTGGTTAAGATGGAAATTATGTAAAGGATCAGAAAGTCACTTATTATTAAATGTTGCAGAATGCTCCATTATCGATTGGGGACCCCGAGGAATCCCTACACTTATAGAATCTAAAGTGTCTTCTCCATGGGTATATAAAGATAAGACAATCATGGTAGTCAACCCCTCATATGGCATGGGATAGGATTAGCTCCCCCTGTGCCTCCTTTAGATCATTATCCTATTCATGATGAAATGGAAAATACCCATGGCATTAAAGAACTAATCGCTTGGAAGGAACAATATACTGAATATATTTTAAATGACCAAAAAGCTACCTTTAATTTTATACTATTCAGACTTGTGTAAGCATTCCTTTTGTTTCTATGATCAGACCAGCAAAATATGATCCCACTTTGGGATTAGTAACATGTCCTAACTGTTCATTTTATAAATGTATAAATAATACTATTCCTTTTAATGAAAGTTGGGAGGGTATTTACATTCTTAAAACCAGAACTGGCATATGGGTTCCAGTTGATTTACAATGACCTTGGCAAGAAAGCCCTACATTATATGTTATTGAAGAAATATTGAAAAATCTTAAATGTGTTAAACGTTTTCTGGGGTTGTTAATTGCTGCCATCTTAGGCATTATAGCTATTACCACTACGGCAGCCGTAGCCAGAATGGCTCTTCATAAATCTGTACAAACAGTTCATTTTGTATAAGAATGGCATAAAAATGCCAATTTCCTTTGGACCACTCAACAAAAAATTGATGGAAAGTTGGTCTCCCAAGTGGCTGACCTTCAAAAATCTGTTATTTTATTAGGAGATCAACTAGTTGGTTTACAAAAACAGGTGAGACTAAGATGTGATTAGAACTATACTTCCTTTTATGTAATGGCTTTCAAATATAATAAAACTCAATTCAAATGGGATAAAGTTAAACAACACCTATTGAACCAAGATAATATTTCTGTAGATATTCAGTATCTACAACAAGATATATTAAAAGCTTTTAATAAACATCTTGATGTAATTTCTGGATCAGATTTTCTTGATACTGTTGCTAATAATCTTTTTTCTTTTAACCCCTTAAAACAGATCAAGACATTTGGATATGGAATCGCTCTGATTATGGGAGTGCTATTAATTATGTGTTTATGTTTCTTTATAGTCTGGAGAAGAATGATCAAGAGACAACGAAGCCAACAACAGCAACTAACATTTCTCACCATTTCTCATCATGTCCAAAATCAAAAAGGGGGAGATGTAGGAGACAGGAGGAATAAAAGAAAAGCAGGCCCTCACTAGGGCCACAAAAGAAATTTATAACCATTGATAAACTGGATGCTATAAGGCATGAGACTCTTGGAACAAGTCCAGAGGGAACAGTTCATAATCTTGAAAACAAGATACAATCCTGGGGTCAGAAAACTGACCCCAGCCTGTTTCTCAACTGGGGTCTCAGAATCACATGTTTTACGGATCTGGTGGAAAATCGATAGATAAGAATGTTAGTCTTAGTTACGGACTTGTTATGGATTACTGTTTCCTAATTACTCAATGGTTAATGATCATTTTGTTCTTTGGCCCCGACAGCCACATGAGTTACTGTTTAATTCCCCACATATTCTTTCATTCAGGGCTGAAAGTATAATAAAGCTGGCTTGGATTCAGTTTCTGCACCTTCACCTTGGAGCGGTGTTGGTCCCCTGATCCTCGCTTTTCTCTGAATTCTTATGTCTTGTTTTTTACTCTCTCGCTGTATCGCGCGTTCGGAAACCCTGCTTGTCGAGCCAGTCTCAACAATGTCTGATGACTGGCACCTCTCTCTGATATAATAATTATTACTGTGATGATACAGTGTAAGTGCTGTGAGTGCTGAATAAGCTTTCATATGTATCATCTTATAGGGGAGCATTCCAGACTATCAATATTATTCTTGGAGTCGTTAATAATAAACAATAGATACTGAGTGATTATAGGAAAGGGCTGGGTTTGATGCTTTCAGAGCATTATCTTATTGTGAGTCCTTGTCCAGATGTTTGGGGTAGATCCTACTATTACATTCATTATAAAGGAGAAGAAACTGATATTTGTGAGGTTAAAACATTTGCCAGAGTTGGATATGTGACATTTCAAACTGAACAACCCTCATTGTCCTGAGACCTGGACTAATTTTTCCACAGTGCCATGACAGGGCCAGATGCACCATGCAGGATCAAACATCCTCCCATCCAAGAAGACTAGCAGTGAGAAAGAAGGTGGTCTTCTCCCTCTCCTTCTTCCTTTGATTATACAAATGTAACCAACCCACTAAGTACTTGAGGCAGCACAATGCTCACCTGTCTCCTTGTAAGTCTTACAAGCATCCTGTTTTAATGGATCACTTCTCATCCATCACTTCTCAGGCTCTGGCTCAATTTTTTCTGTGCTGAGGCATAAGGAACCTGAGCTATTTGAAACCCCTGAAAAGCCACCTAGTGGTGTCCAATCTGATACCATCTGCCTGGGAGTGTACAAACCAGTCAACCTTCACTTTCTTTCAGGCCAAGAGCATCATGCACCCTTGGGTAGCCATCCTGGGCCTCCTTCTTCTTCTGACAGGTAAGTGAACAGGTGGGCTATGCTTTGGAAGGCCTGAGGATGGGGGAATGTAGTGAGTATGTAGGTATGGTCAAGCAAGGTAGATTTCTAGGACATTGTTTAAAAATAACAGGGCCAACTAGTGAATGAAGAACAAAGCTGAAACCTTAAGCCAAATAAATTGCTTAAACACCAAGAATTATAAAATCTATAGCTAGATGAACAAGGCGTGATCCAGTGCATGTGCATATGCTGCCATGTGTGTTGTTCATGTGTATGCATGAACTTCTCATGTGTATGTAGTAAACAGCAACCATTGTTATCATGGCATGGAAAGGAACCGGAAGAAGAAATGGGGATGCATGGGAAGGAGAGTTACCTTCCCTCTTTTCCGGTGGCTTAAAACTCCATACTTCCAATGTAGTGGATGTGGGTTCCATCCCTCATTAGGAAACTGAGATTCCCCATCTGTGCTGTATGGGAAAGTTTTTTAATTGATAAAATATTTTAATCCAAAACNTGAACAAAACATTTAAAAATATTCTTTAAAATATCAAAGAGCTAACAAAAGAATGAAAAACCACTAGATCTAAAACTAAAGAATATGCCAAACCAGAGACATAATAGTACAACTTGAATCTTCTTTTGCCGTAGAAGCATCTTTTGATCTGGAAGGGATATCTGTAATTTTGTTTGGACTGCCTGATTAAGTCAGAGAGAAAGTGTCAAGGTCTAGAATTCCCCAAAGTTAGGGATTTTGATAAACCACTATCCAGCATAAATTAGGACAAAATGGGCTATACTCTCAGGATAAGGATGAACCTCAGGATAAGGATGAACCTGTGGTCAAACAGGCTTGCAACTGTCACCTAGTCATCTAAGTAATTCATGAAACTTCAAGCTTCCCTTGTGGCTCAGCTGGTAAAGAATCTGCCTGCAATGTGGGAGACCTGGGTTCGATCCCTGGGTTGGGAAGATCCCCAGGAGAAGGGAAAGTCTACCCACTCCAGTATTCTGGCCTAGAGAATTCCATGGATTGTATAGTCCATGGGGTCGCAAAGAGTCAGACACAACTGAGCGACTTTCACTTTCAAGCTTTGAAGATGAATTATGGTAACCCTGGTGACAAAAAGCCTAGAAGTAAATTCAAAAAGTTCTTTCTGGAGAAAATCACATTGCACTGGGGCTCATACAATCAAGATAGCCAGGCATACAAGAAATTGAGACAAGAGTAAGAACCTACAGAGACAAAGGGCAACAAGAAAAGAGCTGAAAAGACTTCAAGTAGTGGAATATGTATACATGTAACTAAGCCACTTTACTGTACATCTGAAACTGACACGATATTGTAAATCAACTCTATTCCAACAACAACAAAAGACTAAGCCAAAACACTCTCACAGGAAAACACAGGGGTATATTTTCATTACCTTGGGTTTGGATATGGATTCTTAAAGAGGACACTAAGATAACCACCAACAAAATAAAGAGACAAAGTGAACTTCATCAACATTAAAAACTTCTGTGCAAAGGACATTATCAAGAAAGTGAAAAGACAGCTTATGGAATGGGAGATAACACTTTCAAATCATGTATCTGATAAGAAATGAATATCCAGAATATATAAAGAATGCCTACAACTCAATAACAAAAAGACAAATCCAATTTTAAAATAGGAAAAGAGCTTAAACATATGCTTCCCCAAAGAAAATACACAGATGACCAGTAAACATATGAAGATGGGCCCAGCGCCGTTAGCCACTAGTGACTAGGACCCGGAGATACCACTTTATACCCCCTAGAATGGCTGAGCTTGTTTGTTTTTAAGGAAATAAAGAGTGTTTGTGAGAAAGCAGGACAACTAGAACCCTTGTACGTTGGTGGTGGGAATAGAAAATGGTGCACCCACTGAGGGAAATGGCATGGTCGTTCCTCAAAAAGCTAAATGTAGAATTACCATATTTCCCAGCAATTCATCTTAGACATACACCCCCAGAAATATTAAGTGGGGACTTTAACAGATACTTGTACACCAGTGTTCACTGCAGCATTATTCGCGATATCCAAACAGTAAAAACAACCCAAGTGTCCATCAGCAGATGAATGGATAGACAAAACATGGTGGAAACATGCAATGGAATATGCGTTATCCATAAAAGTGAATGATGTTCTTATACATGCTACAACACAGATGAAACTTACGAACATCACACTATATGGAATAAGCCATACAGAAAAAGACAAATATATGATTTCACTTATAAGCAATATCTAGAACAGGCAAATTCAGAGAGACAGAAGGTGAAGTCCCTGGTTGCCAGGACTGAGGGAAGGGGAAATGGGGAGTTATTGCCTAACAGTTACCATGTTTCTGCTTAGGATGATTAAAAAGTTTTGGAAATATACAATTGACATATTATTTCACAACACTGTGAATGTAATTATACTGCTGAATTATACATTAAAATGGATAAAATAGCAAATTTTCTGTTATATATATGTGTGTATATATATAAAATGACAAATTTTTTTTAAAGAAAAAATCCAGATAGAAACCAGAGCAATTTTCTTATGATTTTCACCACTTGGTAGGGGAGGAAAGCCCCCATAATGAACCAAGATATAAAAGATGGATTTAAAATTCAAATAGAAAATAACTCAGCATACAGTAACATAAACATTCAATGCATTGTCTACATTCCACATTCTTGGTCTTTTAAAATTATGATTCAAGTTCAAAATGGTGCTCTTACCATAGTCCAAAATTCTCCATCATACTGGAAATCCAAAGAGGTGGCTGGTAGGTACTAAAGACGCAAATGAGAGGCAGGAAAGGACAGCAAATGACAACCATCAACAGATGTACTGAAGTCACAGGAGGGCCAGCATTACCTTGGGGGAATTTAGGATGGGTAGCCCTACAGATGCCTTGGTGGGGATTGGTATCTTGTAGGAGACAGAAGAATAAAAGAAAAGCAGGCCCCCACTAGGGCCACAAAAGAAATTTATAATCATTGATAAACTGGATGCTATAAGGCATGAGACTCTTGGAACAAGTCCAAAGGGAACAGTTCATAATCTTGAAAACAAGATACGATCCTGGGGTCCGAAAACTGACTGACCCCAGCCTGTTTCTCAACTGGGGTCTCGGAATCACATGTTTTACGGATCTGGTGGAAAATCAATAGATAAGAATGTTAGTTACGGATTTGTTATCGATTACTGTTTTCCTAATTACTCAATGGTTAATGATCATTTTGTTCTTTGGCCCTGACAGCCACATGAGTTATTGTTTAATTCCCCGCATATTCTTTCATTCAGGGCTGAAAGTATAATAAAGCTGGCTTGGATTCAGTTTCTGCACCTTCACCTTGGAGCAGTGTTGGTCCCCTGATCCTCGCTTTTCTCTGAATTCTTGTGTCTTGTTTCTCATTCTCTCGCCATATCACGCTTTCGGAAACCCTGCTTGTCAAGCCTGTCTCGACAAGTGGCGCTGAAACAGGGACCCGTAAGTCAATCCAGCCTGCTAAGCTAGCTCCTAGCCGGCGGAGAACGCAGGGAAATCTGGCCAGCTAGGTGGAAGAGGAAAGTACTTGGTAAGTACATCCCTGCAGATTTGTCAATCAGGGTAATGATGGGGCAAAATCCTAAGCATTGTGATTATATGCAAGTGTTAAAAACTTCGTTTAAAAGTTCAGGGGTCGAGATATCTCACTCCTCTTTTAAAAGAATTGTTTTCTGCCATTGAATGATATTGCCACTGCCATCTATGGGGTCGCACAGAGTCGGACACGACTGAAGCAACTTAGCAGCAGCAGCAGATACAGATAAAGGGACTTTGAGGCATGAGGAATGGGACGAAGTTAGGCGTTGCCTGCGCAGTGCCTACCAACGCGACCAAAAGATTCTTTTGTCTGTGTGGTCAGTAGGGAATCTTATTAGCACAGCTTTAGGACTGCTGCAATCTGAAAACTCAGATTCAGGGGATTCTGTATAACAGTGGAGGAAATGAATTTATATGATAACATAGGTGATGAGGAAGAGAAACAATCAATAAAAATGAAAAATAAGAGCCAAAAGAATGATAGAAGTCAAGAACAGATCTTTCTTGCTCGACTAAATGCACCTTTTGTCAAGCCCCCTCCTTTCCGTCCTGAAACCCCTTGGGATGATGGATTTGCTTTTAAACTGCATATAACTGTGCCTAATAAAATGACGCCATTACAAAAGGGAGTTTGTATGGCACAACTGCAGGGGGATGAAGACGCTTTAATTCTCCCTGTGGCTGTAACCCAAATCCCACCAGATCCTCAATTCCCACAAGGAGGAATGCATTATGATTATAATGCCATACCATTTAAAACTATAAAGGAGATAAAACAGGCATGTACCTAATATGGAACTAATTCTCCTTATACCATGGGACTAATTCAGGGACTTTCACAAGCTGAACAGTTAATTCCTTATGATTGGGAAATGATAGCTAGAACTTGGCCTATCCACCTCAGAATTTTTACAATTTAGGACCTGGTGGCAAGACAAGCAAATAACAAGCTCGCAGAAATGCAACAGCCAACCCGCCAGTTGATATAACACTTGATCAATTAATGGGTAACGGGGCACATTTTGGCATTCAAGCTCAGTTACAATTTGATGATTAGTTACTCACTCAAGTGAGAATGATATGTCTAAAAGCCTGGGAGAAAATAAATCCACCTGGACAAGCCTCGATTTCATTTACTCAAATTAAACAATCACATGGGGAACCTTATGTAGATTTTATTGCCAGGTTACGTCAAAATTTAAATAAAACTGTTGCACAACCTGGTTTGAGAGATTTGCTGATGCAAGTTCTTGCATTTGAGAATGCTTACTCAGAATGTAAAAAGGAGATTCAGCCTCTCAAAGCACAGGGTGCCCCTCTAGAAGAATATCTTAAAGTCTGCCAAGATATTGGGTCAGAACCATATAAAATGCAACTTCTGGTTCAAGTATTATCTAAAGCTAATAAAAAGACAGATATGAGGTGTCACCACCATGAAAAATTCGGACACATTAAAAAAGACTGTAAAGGAAGAAGATGGTCAGTTGATAAATTATACTATTGGCTTTGATGCCACTCCTATTTGTGTTGGTTTCGGAAGTATATGACTTAAAACAGGATATCAAAAGTGGCTGTCAGTCATCAAAGAATCAAATGATGAAAAGACTTCCCTCTTTCTGTTAACTGCTCTTACTTTTTTTAGAAAAAGAAGAAACTTCCAGCATGATGAATCCACCTGACCTTCCTGATTGTGTTATTGAAATTAGCGGTGGTATTGAAAATTGGTTAAGATGGAAATTATGTAAAGGATCAGAAAGTCACTTATTATTAAATGTTGCAGAATGCTCCATTATCGATTGGGGACCCCGAGGAATCCCTACACTTATAGAATCTAAAGTGTCTTCTCCATGGGTATATAAAGATAAGACAATCATGGTAGTCAACCCCTCATATGGCATGGGATAGGATTAGCTCCCCCTGTGCCTCCTTTAGATCATTATCCTATTCATGATGAAATGGAAAATACCCATGGCATTAAAGAACTAATCGCTTGGAAGGAACAATATACTGAATATATTTTAAATGACCAAAAAGCTACCTTTAATTTTATACTATTCAGACTTGTGTAAGCATTCCTTTTGTTTCTATGATCAGACCAGCAAAATATGATCCCACTTTGGGATTAGTAACATGTCCTAACTGTTCATTTTATAAATGTATAAATAATACTATTCCTTTTAATGAAAGTTGGGAGGGTATTTACATTCTTAAAACCAGAACTGGCATATGGGTTCCAGTTGATTTACAATGACCTTGGCAAGAAAGCCCTACATTATATGTTATTGAAGAAATATTGAAAAATCTTAAATGTGTTAAACGTTTTCTGGGGTTGTTAATTGCTGCCATCTTAGGCATTACAGCTATTACCACTACGGCAGCCGTAGCCAGAATGGCTCTTCATAAATCTGTACAAACAGTTCATTTTGTATAAGAATGGCATAAAAATGCCAATTTCCTTTGGACCACTCAACAAAAAATTGATGGAAAGTTGGTCTCCCAAGTGGCTGACCTTCAAAAATCTGTTATTTTATTAGGAGATCAACTAGTTGGTTTACAAAAACAGGTGAGACTAAGATGTGATTAGAACTATACTTCCTTTTATGTAATGGCTTTCAAATATAATAAAACTCAATTCAAATGGGATAAAGTTAAACAACACCTATTGAACCAAGATAATATTTCTGTAGATATTCAGTATCTACAACAAGATATATTAAAAGCTTTTAATAAACATCTTGATGTAATTTCTGGATCAGATTTTCTTGATACTGTTGCTAATAATCTTTTTTCTTTTAACCCCTTAAAACAGATCAAGACATTTGGATATGGAATCGCTCTGATTATGGGAGTGCTATTAATTATGTGTTTATGTTTCTTTATAGTCTGGAGAAGAATGATCAAGAGACAACGAAGCCAACAACAGCAACTAACATTTCTCACCATTTCTCATCATGTCCAAAATCAAAAAGGGGGAGATGTAGGAGACAGGAGGAATAAAAGAAAAGCAGGCCCTCACTAGGGCCACAAAAGAAATTTATAACCATTGATAAACTGGATGCTATAAGGCATGAGACTCTTGGAACAAGTCCAGAGGGAACAGTTCATAATCTTGAAAACAAGATACAATCCTGGGGTCAGAAAACTGACCCCAGCCTGTTTCTCAACTGGGGTCTCAGAATCACATGTTTTACGGATCTGGTGGAAAATCGATAGATAAGAATGTTAGTCTTAGTTACGGACTTGTTATGGATTACTGTTTCCTAATTACTCAATGGTTAATGATCATTTTGTTCTTTGGCCCCGACAGCCACATGAGTTACTGTTTAATTCCCCACATATTCTTTCATTCAGGGCTGAAAGTATAATAAAGCTGGCTTGGATTCAGTTTCTGCACCTTCACCTTGGAGCGGTGTTGGTCCCCTGATCCTCGCTTTTCTCTGAATTCTTATGTATTGTTTTTTACTCTCTCGCTGTATCGCGCTTTCGGAAACCCTGCTTGTCGAGCCAGTCTCAACAATGTCTGATGACTGGCACCTCTCTCTGATATAATAATTATTACTGTGATGATACAGTGTAAGTGCTGTGAGTGCTGAATAAGCTTTCATATGTATCATCTTATAGGGGAGCATTCCAGACTATCAATATTATTCTTGGAGTCATTAATAATAAACAATAGATACTGAGTGATTATAGGAAAGGGCTGGGTTTGATGCTTTCAGAGCATTATCTTATTGTGAGTCCTTGTCCAGATGTTTGGGGTAGATCCTACTATTACATTCATTATAAAGGAGAAGAAACTGATATTTGTGAGGTTAAAACATTTGCCAGAGTTGGATATGTGACATTTCAAACTGAACAACCCTCATTGTCCTGAGACCTGGACTAATTTTTCCACAGTGCCATGACAGGGCCAGATGCACCATGCAGGATCAAACATCCTCCCATCCAAGAAGACTAGCAGTGAGAAAGAAGGTGGTCTTCTCCCTCTCCTTCTTCCTTTGATTATACAAATGTAACCAACCCACTAAGTACTTGAGGCAGCACAATGCTCACCTGTCTCCTTGTAAGTCTTACAAGCATCCTGTTTTAATGGATCACTTCTCATCCATCACTTCTCAGGCTCTGGCTCAATTTTTTCTGTGCTGAGGCATAAGGAACCTGAGCTATTTGAAATCCCTGAAAAGCCACCTAGTGGTGTCCAATCTGATACCATCTGCCTGGGAGTGTACAAACCAGTCAACCTTCACTTTCTTTCAGGCCAAGAGCATCATGCACCCTTGGGTAGCCATCCTGGGCCTCCTTCTTCTTCTGACAGGTAAGTGAACAGGTGGGCTATGCTTTGGAAGGCCTGAGGATGGGGGAATGTAGTGAGTATGTAGGTATGGTCAAGCAAGGTAGATTTCTAGGACATTGTTTAAAAATAACAGGGTCAACTAGTGAATGAAGAACAAAGCTGAAACCTTAAGCCAAATAAATTGCTTAAACACCAAGAATTATAAAATCTATAGCTAGATGAACAAGGCGTGATCCAGTGCATGTGCATATGCTGCCATGTGTGTTGTTCATGTGTATGCATGAACTTCTCATGTGTATGTAGTAAACAGCAACCATTGTTATCATGGCATGGAAAGGAACCGGAAGAAGAAATGGGGATGCATGGGAAGGAGAGTTACCTTCCCTCTTTTCCGGTGGCTTAAAACTCCATACTTCCAATGTAGTGGATGTGGGTTCCATCCCTCATTAGGAAACTGAGATTCCCCATCTGTGCTGTATGGGAAAGTTTTTTAATTGATAAAATATTTTAATCCAAAACATTCTATGAGAGAGGAGAAAAAATTAGTGATAGATATACCCTAAAATTTAAAAACAATCTTTGCAGGTAGAATATGAGTAAAAGTACAATTTTAAATTATACTTCTATAACAAATTTTTAAAATTAATATGTATTAGCTTTTGGTATAAAATGATATTAAGCAAAATTAAATATTATCAGAATTCCAGTGAAGAAAATACTCTTATACTATGTAACAATGAGTGTCTTATTCCCAAAGCATTTTCCAGACTCACAGCCCTGTCCTAACTATGAAAAGTGAAAGCGAAAGTGAAGTTGCTCAGTCCTGTTGGACTCTTTGTGACCCCATGGACTGTAGTCTACCAGGTTCCTCCATGCGTCCATGGGATTTTCCAGGCAAGAGTACTGGAGTGGGTTGCCATTTCCTTCTCCAGGAGATCTTCCTGACCCAGGGATGGAACCCAGGTCTCCCACGTTGTAGGCAGACGCTTTTTTACTGTCTGAGCCACCAGGGAAGTCCTGACTGTGATTAGCTGTTAAGTCTCATATTTCTTTTAGGAACTTTTTGCCAATGTGCAGTGTTTAAGCCACTGCCACAGGTGAGTCTTCCTGCCTGTTTGTTTCTAAGAGGCAAAATTTAGTATTTTACTGAATATTTTCCAATTTTTTGGTTTCACCTGGGTAAATGGACTGTGATTCATTGCACAGAGCTCAAGAAAGGATCCCTACTTAAATTTTTTGGAATGACCCTAAAGCCCATAAAACTAATTTCTCCTAAAAGTATTATAAACACATTTTCCTAAGAACTGACTTCTAAAGAGTTTACAAGACTTCTGCTTTCCAGCCAATGATGTTTAATAAAATATTAGACCATTTGTAAAAATTTAAATGACAGGGTATTATGAAGTGACTATGTTCAATGGCCACTGGAAAATTCAAATAAAAATTGAAAATCAAAACTCTGAAGGCAATAGAGTTTTAAAACCAGATTTCAGTTAAGACAGTGATTGAATCTAGGAGAAAGGAAAAGCCACCAGTATGTTTTACATATTTAATAAACAGTTACCTGTCAAATACAGGATGAATATCCACATACTCATGCATTACTAGATGTCATTTATTTCAATCAAATCTTTTGGAGAAAAGTCTGATCATATTCACCAAAAAGGCTGAACATATATCTCACCTTTGTCCTGATATTTTCTGTAGGAAGTCTGTCCTATTGGGAAGCATAGGACATATTCATCAATCGAGAAAAATGCTTATATGATCTTTCATCTTCAGTCATATCTAGTAAATAGTGATGGTGCTGAACATGTTAACATGGAAATTTGCTCATCCTAAATTCTAAAAACTCAAGATACAGTCACATAATTTCAAACCAAATAAGCTATATGAAAAAATTAAAATTAGAATCTTGAGAACTCACGTTCTCATGCTTTGGTTTCTCTTTATTTACAGATGGTGTAACCTCTTACAGTCAAGTGACTGGAGTAGAGGGTCAGTCTGTCAAGCTACCCTGCTCATATACTGGAGAAATCACATCCGCATGCTGGGGCCGAGGAAAATGTTCTTGGCTGAGCTGCGGCAAAGACATTATCCGGACGGATGGATACAAAGTCACTTTTCAGAAGGACAGACGTTATCAACTAAGAGGATATATTGGTGAAAGGGATTTGTCCTTGACCATAGAGAATGCTGGCCCATCTGACAGTGGCTTGTATTGCTGCCGTATTGAGAAAAGTGGGTGGTTCAATGATATAAAAATCATTCAAGAGTTGAATATAAGCACAGGTGAGTTTGTGTTCCTCCTTCCTTTGATCAATTCCTGTAGGTTCCCAGAGATAAGAGTTTTCTGTTTGGTATTAACTTCCTCTTCCATTAATAGGGAAATAGGAGGTTCTTAAAAGTTTTGTTTTCTAATAACTCTTCAGTAGAATAACTTGTATTTGTGTGGAGTGAAATACTGAGACTAATTTTGATTCAGGATCATAGGCTAGAGGACCTTTTCAGTCAGCATCTCCTAAAGCAGTGCTTCAGGAGTTCTAGACACTTAATGAAAATGCATTCACTGTTCTACACTGAGGTATATTGAACATTTCTATGGAGCTAAATTTATTTCATCTGAGAACTAACCTTTTCTCAAGATCATATCTTAAAAGAATTTTTAATTGTTCTTTCTTAACATTTGAAGACTTACAGAGAATTTCACATATATAAAATAGATACTTTGACAACAGTCAACACAGTCTTTTTGTGTATACATTGTTCAGTTCAGTTCAGTTGCTCAGTCATGTCTGACTCTTTGCAACCCCATGGACTGCAGCACACTAGGCCTCCCTGTCCATCACCAACTCCAGGAGTTTACTCAAACTCACATCCATTGAGTCGGTGATGCCATCAAACCATCTCATCCTCTGTCGTCTCCTTCTCCTCCTGCCCTCAATCTTTCCCAGCATCAGAGTCTTTTTGAATGAATTAGTTTTTCACATCAGGTGGCCAAAGTATTGGAGTTTCAGCTCCAGCATTAGTCCTTCCAATGAATATTTAGGATTGATTTCCTTTAGGATGGACTGGTTGGATCTTCTCGCACTCCAAGGGACTCTCAAGAGTCTTCTCCAACACCACAGTTCAAAAGTATCAATTTTTCAGCGCTCAGTTTTCTTTATGGTCCACTTCTATCATCCATACAAGCCTAGTGGCAAAAGTATAGCTTTAACTATACGGACCTTTTTTGGCCAATAGGGGTCTCTGCTTTTTAATATGCTATCTAGGTTGGTCATAGCTTTTCTTCCAAGGAGCAAGTGTCTTAATTTCATGGTGGAAGTCACCATTCACATTGAATTTGGAGCCCCCAAATATGAAATCTGACATCATTTCCACTTTTCCCCCATCTATTCACTGTGTAGTAATCTTAGTTTTCTGAATGTTGAGTTTTAAGCCAGCTTTTTCACTGTCCTCTTTCACTTTCATCAAGAGGCTCTTTAGTTCCTCTTCACTTTCTGCCATTAAACTGGTATCATCTGCATATCTGTGGTTGCTGATATTTCGCCAGGCAATCTTGATTCCAGCTTGTGAGTCATCCAGCCCAGCATCTCATATGATGTACTTTGCATGTAAGTTGACGAAGCAGGATGACAATACACAGCCTTGACCTACTCCTTTCCCAGTTTTGAACAGGTCAGTTTTCATTCCAATCCCAAAGAAAGGCAATGCCAAAGAATGCTCAGACTACCACACAATTGCACTCATCTCACATGCTAGTCAAGTAATGCTCAAAATTCTCCAAACCAGGCTTTAGCAGCATGTGAACCACCTCCAGATGTTCAAGGTGGTTTTAGAAAGGGGAGAGGAACTAGACATCAAATTGTCAACATTTGCTGGATAATCCTAAAAGCAAGAAAGTTCCAGAAAAACATCTATTTCTACCTTATTGACTATGCCAAAGCCTTTGACTGTGTGGATCACAATAAACTGTGGAAAATTCTTCAAGAGATGGAAATATCAGACCACCAGACCTGCCTCTTAAAAAATCTGTATGCAGGTCAGGAAGCAAGAGTTTGAACTGAGCATGGAACAACCAACTGGTTCCAAATAGGAAAAGGAGTACAACACGGCTGTATATTGTCACCCTGCTTATTTAACNCAGACCTGCCTCTTAAAAAATCTGTATGCAGGTCAGGAAGCAAGAGTTTGAACTGAGCATGGAACAACCAACTGGTTCCAAATAGGAAAAGGAGTACAACACGGCTGTATATTGTCACCCTGCTTATTTAACTTACATACAAAGGTATCATGAGAAACACTGGGCTGAATGAAGCAAAGCTGGAATCACGATTGCTGGGAGAAATATCAATAACCTTAAATATGCAGATGACACCACCCTTAAGGCAGAAAGTGAAGAACTAAAGAGTCTCTTGATGAAAGTGAAAGAGGAGAGTGAAAAAGTTGGCTTAAAGCTCAACATTNATCTCTAGTTTTCTTGAAGAGATCTCTAGTCTTTCCCATTCTGTTGTTTTCCTCTATTTCTTTGCATTGATTGCTGAAGAAGGCTTTCTTACCTCTTCTTGCTATTCTTTGGAACTCTGCATTCAGATGCTTATATCTTTCCTTTTCTCCTTTGCTTTTCACAGCTATTTGTAAGGCCTATCTCAAAAACAACAGAATGATCTTGGTTCATTTCCAAGCAAACCATTTAATATCACAGATACCCAAGTCTATGCCCCAACCACTAATGCCAAAGAAACTGAAGTAGAACGGTTCTACAAAGACTTACAAGATCATTGGGAACTAACACCAATAAAAAGATGTTCTTTTCATCATAGTGGAATGCAGAAGTAGACAATCAAGAGATATCTGGAGGAACAGACTACTTGGCCTTGAAGTACATAATAAAGCAGGTTTTTACTCCAAGAGTACAAAGAGTACAGAAGTACAAAAAAACTTAAAAGACTTTTTGCCAAGAAAACACACTGGTCATAGCAAACCCCTCTTCCAATAACATAAGAGACATCTCTACACATGGACATCACCAGATGATCAGTAACAAAATTAGATTGATTGTATTCTTTTTTAGCTGGAGATGGAGGAAACTCTACACAGTGAGCATAAAGAAGAGCTGGAGTTGAGTGCCTCATGTCATCAGCTTCTTATTGTAAAAATCAGGCTTAAGTCAAAGTAGGGAAAACCACTAGACCATTCAAGTATGATGTAAATCAAATCCATTATGATTATACAGTGAAAGTGACAAATAGATTCAAGGTATTAGATCTGGTAGATAAGAGTGCCAGAAGGAAATGGCAACCCACTCCAATGTTCTTGCCTGGAGAATCCCAGGGACAGGGGAGCCTGGTAGGAGGCCGTCTATGGGGTCGCACAGAGTCAGACACGACTGATGCAACTTAGCAGCAGCAGCAGATACAGTGCCTGAAGAACTAGGCACAGAGGTTCATAACACTGTACAGGAGGCGGTGACCAAAACCATCCCCAAGAAAAAGAAGCTCAGGAAGGCAAAATGGTTGTCTGAGGAGGACTTACAAATAGCTAAGAAAAGAAGAGACGCAAAAGGCAATGATGAAAGGGAAAGATATACCCAAGCTGAATGCAGAAAGGAGAGACAAGGAAGCCTTTTTAAGTGAACAATGCAGAAAAATAGAGGAAAACAACAGAATGGGAAAGACTAAAGATCTCTCCAAGAAAACTGGAGATACCAAGGGAATATTTCATTAAAGACGGGTACAATAAAGGACAGAAAAGGCAAGGATCTAACCAAAGCAGAAGAGATTAAGAAGAGCTGGCAAAAGCATACAGGAGAACTATACAAAAAAGGTCTTAATGACCTGGATAACCATGATGGTGTGATCACTCACCTAGAGACAGACATCCTGGAGTGTAAAGTCAAATGGGACTTAGGAAGCATTACTACGAACAAAGTGAGTGGAGCTGATGGAATTCTGTGTCATGCACGCTAACTTGCTTCAGGGTGTCTAACTCTGCAGGATTATGGACCATAGCTCGTGAGGCTGCTCTGTCCATGGCATTAGCCAGGCAAGAATATTGGAGTGGGTTGCCATTCCCCCCTCCAGGCTTTCTTTCTGACCTTGGGATTGAATCCATGTCTCTTATGTCTCCTGAATTAGCAAATGGTTTTTTTTGCTTTCTTTCTTTCTTTCTTTTTTTTTTAACCACTGGTGTCACCTTGGAAGCCTGATGGAATTCTTGCTGAACTATTTAAAATTCTAAATGATGAATATGCCAGCAACTATGCCACACTCAATATGCCAGCAAATTTGGAAAACTCAGCAGTAGCCACAGGACAAGAAAATGTCAGTTTTCCTTCCAATCCCAAAGAAAGGTAATGCCAAAGAATGTTCAAACTGCAGTACAACTGCATTTGTTTAACATGCTAGAAAAATAATGCTCAAAATCCTTCAAGCTGGGCATCAACAGTAGGTAAACTGAAAATTTCCAGATGTACAAGCTGGATTTAGGAAACGCAAAGGAACCAGAGATCAAATTGCCAACATCCAGTGGAGCAGAGAAAAAGCAAGGGTATTTCCCCAAAACATCTACTTCTGCTTCATTGACTTTTTCTCATTTTATATTCTTGCTTCCTTTATCATAGGTTAATTTACTATTAAGTGTGGACTTATTTATGGGCTCCCTAGCTTGTTCCATTGATCTATGTGTGTCTGTTTTTGTGCCATTACCATACTGTTTTGATTACTATAGCTTTATAGGATAGTTTGAATTTAAAGAGCATCATACCTGCAGCTTTGTTCTTTCTCAAGAGTGCTTTGGCTATTTGGGGCCTTTTGTATTTTCATACAAATTTTAGAATTATTTTTTCTAATTCTGTGAAAAGTCTCATTCTTAATTTTTTAACACTTTTGCAAACTACAAATGGTAGGAAGCTTTCTTGATTTGGTATTATGTCTAATATCTTAATGATAAAATTCTGAAAAATTCCTCTTGCTATGTAGAACTGTACAAATATGTCAGCTATCACTGCTCTTATTTGGCTTTGTAAAGGAGTCCTGACTAATGAAATAAGGCATATAAGAGAAGCAAACAACATGGAATTTAGAAGTGAGGAACTAAAACTATGTAAAAATACAAAAGAATCTATAAATTAATAGAATTATTAAGTGAACTTAGAAAAATTGCTGAATACAAGGTCAATATACAAATTTCTGTTGCATTTCTCATGCAAGCAAGACCCAAGAATGATAAAAAGGAAATATAATATAATTATTATTTATAACAACATAAAAAACAATCATATGTATAGGATAACTAGCAACAGATAAAGTTTTACTGAGAACTATAGATATTGCAAAGATAAATTTTAAAAGATACAAATAAATAAAAGGAAATAATCCATGTTTGTGCATTAGAAGTTTCAATGTAGAAAAGACATCTCCTTCTCAAACTTATCTACAGATTAATGGAATCCCTGTCAAAATATCAGCAATTTTCTTTTTTTTTTTAAAGAAACTGACAAACTTATTCTAATACACGTGAAAATGCAAAATGCCAAGATAAATAAAAAGAACAAAGTTGGAGAATATATTACTAGGTACTAGTACTTAGTATACTTCAAACATATTCATTTGAAGTACTAGTAATTGAAGTATGGAACTGGCACAAGAATATACACACAAAGCATAGAAGGTAAAGAGAATTCCTAAGTCGATCCACACATTGTTTTGGTTACTAGACTTATAACAAAGGAGAAAAGTATCTTTGAAATGCAGTAAAGAAAAGACAGTCTTTTAATAAACTATGCTAGGTTAAATGGATGTCCATGCTAATAAAATCTCATGGTTGCCATTCTTTCCCCCATTTTATAGAAGAAGATGATGGCACTGAAGAGGAGAATGCTGTCAACTAAGACCAAACAGCTGATAAACCAGAGCTACCCAAAAGGCAGTCAGTCCCAGGTACAGGCCAAGAGTTTTATGTACACTGTCTCATTTGACTCCTCCAATAGCCTTGTTTTGTCAAAAGCTTGTTTAAAAGAAAATAAACTAGAAGTTAAGTAACTTTCTTCCAACAACCTGTGATAGGCAGAGGGAATGAACCCATCTTTGAAAAGATGCCCATGTCCTCATCCACCAGAACATGTGAATATGTTACTTTACATGGCTAAAGAGACTTTGCAGATGTGTATGGATCTTGAGATAGGGGAGACCATGCTGGATTATCTGGATGGGCCAAATGTGGTCACAGGGGAGGCAGAGGGGTCAGAATCAAAAAAGAGATGTAACCTTAAAAGAGTAAGTCAGAAAGAGTGAGTTGAAGATGTACTTGTTGGCTGTGAAGATGGTGGAAGGGGCCTCAAGCTCAGGAATGTACATGACCTCTAGATTTTGGAAAAGGCAAAGAAATGAACTTTTCCTAAGAATTCCTGGGGGTAACAAAGCCCTGCTGGTATCTTGATTTCAGCCTGCTGAAGACCAGAAGATTTCTGACTTCCAGAATTGTAAGGTAATAAAATTTTGTGTGACTATGTTTGTGGAAATTTGTTTTAGCAGCAGGAAACTAATGCACATAACCAATTAAGATTTGCTTCCAGGTTTAGAGAACAGCCTGTGCCTGTAATCATAGGGGAACATAGCTTAGTAGGATTACTATAACAGGAAAGCAAAGCATTTTTCAGAACGGTTTGCCCTACAGAGATCTTTGGTGCTATCTAATTCTAATTGATCATTGATCATGGTGTCTTTGAAATAGGCAGCAAATTACTTTTTGATTTGTATAAGAATTACAGGCCTACTTAGCAACTATCAGAATCTTCATCAAGTGAGAGCTCTGTGAATCACTCATCTTTCTTTAAAATATATATAAGCATACAGACATGTGAAATGTATACATATATACATGCCTTGTGTGCACATGTGTGTGTATATCTACACCGTACACGTTTGTCAAGATCTATATAGCTATGCCTACAGATACATGTATGTGCATACAAATGAATGGATATGTTTGCATGTATGCAAATGAAATGCCCTTGAACACATACAGAAGAAACTTTATAAAAAGTGCTTCCAAGGAGGAGAAATGAGTTCCTAGGGGTTAAGGGTTGGAAGCTTTTAATTTTACAATTACATATCCTTGTGTCCCTTTTAAATATTGACTCGTTCAGCAAGAGTTAAGAGAAACTGTATGTGGTTCCCCCCTCTCCCCAGCCCAGGACATTCAATGTCACCCAGCATGCACTTTTTCCACTCTCTGCCTTGAGACTGAGACCTCCTCTTACTGTGTCCTTTGTCCCTGTTCACCTATATGTCACCCAGGCCCTCCTAACTAGCCCCCAGCCCCGAACCTCTCATTTCCCATGGCTCCCTGCATAAGTCACGAACCTCCACATGCCCTTCTTTCCTGGCTTGATTTTTCCCTGTAACATTTATCAGTATCTGGTACACTGATCTGTAAACACCAGCTGCTGCTAAGTCGCTTCAGTCGTGTCCAACTCTGTGTGACCCCATAGATGGCAGCCCTCCAGGCAAGAACACTGGAGTGAGTTGCCCTTTCCTTCTCCAACACATGAAAGTGAAAGTGAAAATGAAGCCGCTCAGTTGTGTCCGACCCTCAGCGACCCCATGGACTGCAGTCTACCAGGCTCCTCCATCAATGGGATTTTCCAGGCAAGAGTACTGGAGTGGGGTGCCATTGCCTTCTCCAAAACACCAGTTACTACTACCAAATCTTGATGATTACCTGACCCCTCCACGAGAGAGCATACTCCACTAGGACAGGGATTCTTGACTGCCTTGTTCACAACTGCAGCCCAGCACACATTAAAGTACCTGACATGGTAGGCTCTCAGTAAATAAATACTAGGGAAGAAAATGAGAGAGGGAGTGAGTGAAGGAGTGACGGAAGGTTGAGTGCTTTGCTGGGAATCCCAGTTCTGCTGGCACTGAGGTGAGGAAGAGATGAGCAGAGAGAGGTCTATTCTTTATGGCCACCCATCTATCTGTCTGGCATGGATGGGTAGAAAGAAGAAACTGCTATTGAGACGTGTCCTCTGCTTTCGGTCAGGTCCCCTCCACCCACTACTGCCCTGTGGCACCTGCCGCAGCAGGAGCACAGCAAGAGATGAGGGAGGTGACCAACCAGCCAAGAGGGTGGGATGCAGGGTAAGGGGCTCATGGCCTGGTAACCGCCTAACTCAGAAAGGGACCACATGACAGTCACATTCAACAGGCCAGATAGCACCAGGAACAGCTGGATAAGAACTTTCACACTTCTCTAAAAGGAGGAACAATTCTGCAGAAAGAGTAACTGAGAACGATGCTTGGAACTTGCTGCATGACTTGTGTTAACCAGGGAAAATGTTTCAGGGGATGAGGCCCGAACTTTTCACATATACAGATATGCCCCTGGAAATAGGCTTGTTTCTAAGAATATCACCTGTGAAAAATTACTGCATCGTTTAGTAAATACTGACTGAGCACCCTTCTACATCGGGCACAGGCTTAGTGCCTGAAGACACAACTCTCAACAGGACAGAGAAGTCTGTATGGAGCTTTTGTTCCAACAGGATAGGCCGGCAATGAAGTCACCCAAATGGCAGACACTGTCTCTGAAGGCTATGCTTGGTGCTGCAAAGGAGATACATTGAAAGAAGATGGGGAGCCCTCTTTGAGGACAGGCAGGTGTGCAGGAAGGTGTGGCAGAGAGAAATGGGGCACCTCCCACCCCTGGCTTCCCCTTGCACGGTGCTCAGGATGCTTGCTCCTCACCAGTGGTCCTCAGAATACCCTGGTGGCATCATGGTACGTGTGTGAGCTAGGAACTGGAGGATGACAAGGAATGGCCTGTGAAGATCAGGGAGAAGCTGTCTCAGCTGAGGCAACAGTTAGTGAAAAGGCCCTGAGGCTGGGAAAATGGGCCACACTCAAACATCAGAATCGAGGCCAGCGCGGTGGCACCACAGGAGCAAACTATGCGGACAATGGTGGGGGAGGGGGAGTGGGAGGAGAGTTGACATCCGCTGCACTGATGCAGGCGGCAGATGCAGGACCCATCCACTGGACGGGCCCTGCGAAAGCCATGCCAGGAGATCCGAGAGGCACAAGGAAGAGTTTCGACTTTATCTCCTGGCATGAAGACATTCACAAACGGTGAATATACCGTGACTTTTGACTGATGCCATAAAATTAAGCCTGTTCTCCAATATACTTGTCCCTAATATTACTGTGAGCTTCCCAGGTGTTCAAGTGGCAAAGAATACACCTGTCAATGCAGGAGATGCAGGCAGGAGATACAGAGTCAATCCCTGGGTCAGGAAGGTTTCCTGGAAGAGGAAACGGTTGCCCACTCCAGTATTCTTGCCTGGGAAATCCCATGGATAGAGGAGCCTGTTAGGCTACAGTCCACAGGGTCACAGAGAGTCGGACAGGAGTGACCATGTGCCCACACATACAATATGACTACAGGCTTTCCTTGTGGCTCTGCTGGTAAAGAATCCACCTGCAATGCGGGAGACCTGGGTTTGATCCCTAGGTTGGGAAGATCCCCTGGAGAAGGGAAAGCTACCCACCCACTCCAGTATGCTGGCATGGAGAATTCCGTGGACAGTTGATGGGGTCGCAAAGAGTCAGACACGATTGAGCGACTTTCACACTTACACACTAAGAACATGGAAATGAATACACCAGAAATGTTTGGTCCTTACATGAAAACATCTACAAGTAGAAGCAGACAGTTACTTCTGCTTTTTTGATTATGCCAAAGGCTTTGACTGATCACAACAAACTGTGGAAGGGGTACCAGACCACCTTACCTGCCTCCTGAGAAATCTGTATGCAGGTCAAGAAGCAACAGTTAGAACGGACATGGAACTATAGACTGGTTCCAAATTGGGAAAGGAATATGTCAAGGCTGTATATTGCTACCCTGCTTATTTAACTCATTTGCAGAGTACATCATGCAAAATGCTGGGATGGATGAAGCACAAGCTGCAATCAAGATTGCTGGGAAAAATATCAATAACCTCAGATATGCAGATGATACTACTCTAATGACAAAAATTAAAGAGGAACTAAAGAGCCTCTGTGGAGGTTGAAAGAGGAGAGTGAAAAAGCTGGCTTATAACTCAACAATCAAAAAACTAAGGTCAGGGCATCTGGTCCCATCACTTCAAGGCAAGTAGATGGGGAAACAGTGGAAACAGTGGCAGGTTTTATTTTCTTGGGCTCCAGAATCATGGCAGATGGTGACTGCAGCCTTGAAATTAAAAGATGCTTGCTCCTTGGAAGAACAGCTATGACAGACCTAGACAGCGTATAAAAAAGCAGAGACAACACTTTGCTGACAAAGTTTCCTGTGATCAAAGCTATGGTTTTTCCAGTAGTCATGTATGGATGTGAGAGATGGAGCATAAAGAAAGCTGAGCTCTGAAGAATTGTTGATTTAATAAGTGGTGCTGGAGATCAAACCAGTCAATCCTAAAGGAAATCAACCCTGAATATTCACTGAAAGGTCTGGTGCTGACACTGAAGCTCAAATATTTTGGCCACCTGATGTGCAGAACTGTCTCACTGGAAGAGACTCTGACTCTTCTAAAGATTGAGGGCAGTAGGGGAAGAGGCAACGGAGGAAGAGATGGTCGGATAGGATCATCAACTCAATACACAGGAGATGGAAGATAGTGAAGGACAGGGACGCCTGGAGTGCTGCAGTCCATGGGGTTGCAAAGAGTCAGACATGACTTGGCGACAACAATAATACAACGTAGTGTATATTACATTAGCATATTTTATATGTTACAAAATTGCCACTTTTATTTACATAAGACTAGTTACCATTTGTCAACATACAAAGTTTTGACAATATTATTGACGATACTTCCTATGCTATACTTTACCCCTCCCCAGACTTATTTTGTAACATAAAGTCTGTACTTTTTATTCACCCTCACCAATTTCACTCATCCTCCCCCAACTTCCCCTCTAACAACCACCAGTTTTTGCTCTGTGTCTGTGGGTCTGTTCTGTTTGATCATTTGTTTTGTTTGAGCCTATATATAAGTTAAATCATATAATATTTGTCTTTTATGTCTGACTTATTTCACTTGGCAGAGTACCCGCTAGGTCCATAAATATTATCACAAATAAGATTTCATTCTTTTTTTATAGCTGAATATTATTCATTGTATGTATACTATGTATTCTTTATCCATTCATCTATAGATGGATTCTTAAGTTACTTCCATATCCTGACTACTGTAAATAATTCTGCAGGCAATGTAGGAGTGCATATATCTTTTTGATTTTGTATTTTGTTTCTTCAGAAAAACACCCAGAAGTAGAATTGTTGGATTATTCGGTACTTCCGTTTTTCTAAGATCCTCCATGTGTTTTCCATGGTGGTTATGCCGATTTACATGTCTACCGACAGTGCACAAGTAAACCTTCTCTCCACATCCTTGCCATCACCTGCTATTTTTTGTCTTTTTCATAGTAGCCATCTAACAGGTATGAGGTGATATTTCATTGTGGTTTTAATTTGCATTTCCCTGATGATTAGTGACAATCAGTCCTAGTGGCCCCAGGAGTAGAAAAGGTAAGTTTTTATTCCAACCCCAAAGAAGGGCAATGCCAATGACTGTTCAAACTACCCCAAAATTGCACTCATCTCACATGCTAGTAAAGTAATGCTCAAAATTCTCCAAGCCAGGCTTCAACAGTATGTGAACCGTGAACTTCCAGATGTTCAAGCTGCATTTAGAAAAGGTAGGGGAACCAGAGATCAACTTCTCAACATCTGTTGGATCATAGAAAAAGCAAGAGAATTCCAGAAAATAATCTACTTCTGCTTTATTGATTATGCCAAAGCCTTTGACTGTGTAGATCACAATAATCTAGAGTACCAGACCACCTGAACTGCCTCCTGAGAAATCTGTATGCAGGTCAAGAAGCAACAGTTAGAACTTGACATGGAACAACAGACTGGTTTCAAATTGGGAAAGGAATATGTCAAGGCTGTATATTGTCACCCTATTTGTTTAACTTATATGCAGAGTACATGATGCGAAATGCTGGGCTGGTTGAAGCACAATCTGGAATCAAGATTGCTGGGAGAAACATTAAAAAACCTCAGATATGCAGATGACACCACCATTAGGGCAGAAAGTGAAGAGGAACTAAAGAGGCCCTTGATAAAAGTGAAAGAGAAGAGTGAAAAAGTTGGCTTAAAGCTCAACATTCCATGTTGATGTATGGCAAAACCAATACAATACTGTAAAGTAATTAGCCTCCAATTAAAATAAATAAATTTATATTAAAAAAAAAAAACCTCAGCATTCAAAAAAGTAAGATCATGGCATTCAGTCCCATTACTTCATGGCAAACAGATGGGGAAATAATGGAAACAGTGACAGACATTTTTTTTCTTGGGCTCCAAAATCATGACTGCAATCATGAAATTAAAATATGCTTGCTTCTTGGAAGAAAAGCTATGACCCACCTAGACAGCATACTAAAAAGCTGAGACATCATTCTGCCAACAAAGGTCCATCTAGTCAAAGCTATGGCTTTTCCTGTACTATGGATGTGAGAGTTGGACTATAAAGAAAGCTGAATGCTGAAGAATTGATGCTTACACACTGTGGTGTTGGAAAAGACTCTTGAGAGTTCCTTGGACTGCAAGGAGATCAAACCAGTCAATCTTCAAGGAAATCAGTTCTGAATATTCATTGGAAGGACTGATGCTGAAGCTGAAACTCCAATACTTTGGCCACCTGATGTGAAGAACTGACTTATTGGAAAAGACCCTGATGCTGGGAAAGATTGAGGGCAGGAGGAGAGGGGGACAACAGAGGATGAGATGGTTGGATGGCATCACTGACTCGATGGACATGAGTCTGAGTCAACTCTGGGAGTTGGTGATGGACAGG
>SJYW01048255.1:55805-67475 GCA_006410735.1 Raphicerus campestris | reverse complement strand
GAGTCTTCTCCAACACCACAGTTCAAAAGCATCAATTCTTTGGCACTCAGCCTTCTTCACAGTCCAACTCTCACATCCATACATAACCACAAGAAAAACCATAGCCTTGACTAGACGGACCTTAGTCGGCAAAGTAATGTCTCTGCTTTTGAATATACTATCTAGGTTGGTCAAAACTTTTCTTCCAAGGAGTAAGTGTCTTCTAATTTCATGGCTGCAGTCACCATCTGCAGTGATTTTGGAGTCCCTAAAAATAAAGTCTGACACTGTTTCCACTGTTTCCCCATCCATTTCCCATTTAGTGATGGGACCGGATGCCATGATCTTCGTTTTCTGAATGTTAAGCTTTAAGCCAACATTTTCACTCTCCTCTTTGACTTTCATCAAGAGGCTTTTTAGTTCCTCTTCACTCTCTGCCATAAGGGTGGTGTCATCTGCATATCTGAGGTTATTGGTATTTCTCCCAGCAATCTTGATTCTAGCCTGTGCTTCTTCCAGTCTAGCATTTCTCATGATGTACTCTGCATATAAGTTAAATAAGCAGGGTGACAATATACAGCCTTGACATTCTTTTCCTATTTGGAACCAGTCTGTTTTTCCATGTCCAGTTCTAACTGTTGCTTCCTGACCTGCATACACATTTCTCAAGAGGCAGGTTAGGTGGTCTGGTTTTCCCATCTCTTTCAGAATTTTCCACAGTTTATTGTGATCTGCACAGTCAAAGGCTTTGGCATAGTCAAAAAAGCAGAAATAGATGTTTTTCTGGAACTCTCTTGCTTTTTCCATGATCCAGCAGATGTTGGCAATTTGATCTCTGGTTCCTCTGCCTTTTCTAAAACTAGCTTGAACATCAGGGAGTTCATGGTTCACATATTGCTGAAGCCTGGCTTGGAGAATTTGGAGGATTACTTTACTAGCATGTGAGATGAGTGCAATGGTGTGGTAGTTTGAACATTCTTTGGCATTGCCTTTCTTTGGGACGGGAATGAAAACTGACCTTTTCCAGTCCTGTGGCCACTGCTGAGTTGTCCAAATGTGCTGGCATATTGAGTGCAGCACTTTCACAGCATCATCTTTCAGGATTTGAAACAGCTCCACTGGAATTGCATCACCTCCACTAGCTTTGTTTGTAGCGATGCTTTCTAAGGCCCACTTGACTTCATATTCCAAGATGTCTGGCTCTAGATTAGTGAGCACATCATCATGATTATCTGGGTCTAATATATAAATGAGAACATTTTACATAAAAATTCAGATATAGTGTTTCTCTCAAAAAAAATCTGAAGCTCTACCTGTGCTCAGACTCCATCACCTTGCTGACATATAATACCACTGCCTCGTTACCCTTTACCCATTGTTTCCCAAATATGTCACCAAGGGAGACCGTGTTTCATCATGCTTGTACAGGTTTTCTGTTGTTGTTTTAAAGCAGAAGAAAATTTGTATCAACACTGGTAAAGCCAGATACAAATCAAATGGACTGATCAAGAAAAATGCAAAATGGTGTTTTTCTAAGAGGAAGAAGAGAGCATTGCTTCTTGTGTAAGCGAATGTGAACCCACATGATCTTTTACCTGCCTTTCCCTGTGGACATTTAAGTTTGAGAGGATTTGGGAAGCCTCTGGTGTGGGCTTCCCTGGTGGCTCAGATGGTAAAGAATCCACCTGAAATGCAGCACACCCAGGTCAATCCCTGCATTGGGAAGAGTCCCTGGAGAAGGGAATGGCTACTCACTCCTATATTCTTGCCTAGAGAACTCTATGGACAGAGAAGCCTGGCTGGCTACCATCCATGGGGTAACAAAGAATTGAACATGACTGAGGTGACTTCGCATATAGAGTATGAAAAGACAATACTGACGCCCAGTGGTCCATTTACCAGCTCCCATTCAGTGTCCTAAATCCCTGAGGAGGGCTGTCTACTCAGACTCAGAACTGTCTTCAAGTTCTAGAAACACAGGAAAGAAAAGACCACCAGTAGCTAATGACAATAGAGCAAACAAATAAAAATAGCATGTACTGCTTTGGTTTCTAAACCTTTCTGATGGGGATCTGGCTAAATCTTGGTTTGGCTCAACTATCTCCATTATACCAAAAGCATTTGTATTCAACAATGTATTTCTCTTACAAAACAGAGACAATTATGCTTTTGAAAATGCAAGACTTATTCCCCAAGAGGTAAAAGGTCAAAACCCCTGAAATCTTCCATAATTATTTATTTTATTCATTAATCAGTCTTCTAGGCACTAAAAAGTAAATAATAAATACCTAAGATTATGCATGCTTTTGAACTGTGGTATTGGAGAAGACTCTTGAGAGTCCCTTGGACTGCAAGGAGATCCAACCAGTCCATTCTGAAGGAGATCAACCCTGGGATTTCTTTGGAAGGAATGATGCTAAAGCTGAAACTCCAATACTTTCACCACCTCATGCAAAGAGTTGACTCATTGGGAAAGACTCTGATGCTGGGAGGGATTGGGGACAGGAGGAGAAGGGGACAACTGAGGATGAGATGGCTGGATGGCATCATGGACTCGATGGACGTGAGTCTGAGTGAACTCTGGGAGTTGGTGATGGACTGGGAGGCCTGGTGTGCTGTGATTCATGGGGTCACAAAGAGTCGGACACGACTGAGCGACTGAACTGAACTGGAGATTATGCGTGTGTGCTGGTCGCTCAGTTGTGTCAGATTCTCTGCGACCCTATGGATTGTAGCCTGACAGGCTCCTCTGCCCAAGGGATTTTCCATGCCAAGAATACTGGAGTAGGTTACAATTTCCTCCTCCAGGGGATCTCCTGACCCAGGGATCAAATCCATGTTTCCTGGATCTCCTGCATCTCCTGCCTTGCAGGCAGATTCTTTACCACTGACCCATCAGGGAAGCCCTAAGGTTATAGGACAGAGAATCTGTTAGAGTTGTTTGTGAACCTCCCACCACCGTCCCAAATCCTTCAATCTGGAATAATAATGAGGTTACCACAGGAAGGAGAGCTGAGGCAGAACTGGCAGAAGAATACATTTTGAGAGCTACTTTCATTTCCTATGGGCTAATAGTCACCAGAGTTTTAAAATCAGCAAGATCTAAAATATAACCTTTGGTGACATTTAGTCTGACTACTGAATGAAAGAAAAATAAGTTTAAAATGTATTTTATAATTATTGTTTCACATATAAAGCATTTGAGAAAAAAAAAAAAGCCACCTGGTCTTCCAATCATAAGCTGACATCTCAATGTAATACTCTAAATTGGACTTCAGAATAATAGCACTGGTGAGAAATGTAGGAAGACATGATGCAAATTTTTAAAAATAGCTAAAGTNGATCTCTAGTCTTTCCCATTCTGTTATTTTCCTCTATTTCTTTGCATTGATCACTGAGGAAGGCTTTCTTATCTCTCCTTGCTATTCTTTGGAACTCTGCATTCAAATGGGAATATCTTTCCTTTTCTCTTTTGCTTTTCACTTCTCTTCTTTTCACAGCTATTTGTAAGGCCTCCTCAGACAGCCATTTTGCTCTTCTGCATTTATTTTCCATGGCGATGGTCTTGATCCCTGTCTCTTGTACAATGTCACAAACTTCTGACCATAGTTCATCAGGCACTCTGTCTATCAGTTCTAGTCCCTTAAATACATTTCTTACTTCCACTGTATAATCATAAGGGATTTGATTTATGTCATACCTGAAAGGTCTAGTGGTTTTCTCTACTTTCTTCAATTTAAGTCGGAGGAGTTCATGATCTGAGCCACAGTCAGCTCCCGGTCTCATTTTTGCTGACTGTATACAGCTTCTCCATCTTTGGCTGCAAAGAATATAATCAATCTGATTTTGGTGCTGACCATCTGATGATATCCATGTAGAGTCTTCTCTTGTGTTGTTGGAAGAGGGTGTTTGCTATGACCAGTGCGTTCTCTCAGCAAAACTGTATTAGCCTTTGCCCTGCTTCATTCCATAGTCCAAGGCCAAATTTGCCTGTGACACCAGGTGTCTCTTGACTTCCTACTTTTGCATTCCAGTCCCCTATAAAGAAAAGGACATCTTTTGGGGGTATTAGTTCTAAAAGTTCTTGTAGGTCTTCATAGAACCGTTCAACTTCAGCTTCTTCAGTGTTACCAAACAACTATTCCCAGTTTTTCCATGCAGACTGATCCTAAGTTTCGCCTGAATGGCAGCGTGCACAGCCTGTAATAATTGGTATAAGTTGGTCCCAGACAGCTTTCAGTCCCCCTTGCTAAAGGATGGATCTGTGACCCAGTGAAACGTATGGGCAGTGAAATATATGGGGAAGTTCTTTGGTTGATTCTAGGAAATAGTTCCCATTTTTATAAAAGTTAAGTATCATATCAGGGGGAAAGTGCCATTTCCCATCTACCTCTTCCTTCCTGCTTGGGATGCTTTTGTGGAAGCATATTTTAGAGCTGTGGCAGCCATCTTGGGATCAAGAGGGAAGAGTCAAGGAAAGTCACAAAGACTCTGACATCTCATTGTCAGCTAAAGAATGTCCCTCCCCATCTGGCTCAAAATGGACTAATTGCCCCTCCAGCTGCTGATCTTTAACATATCCAAAGGAAGTTCAGGGTAGAGATCAGGTATGAGGCGTTCTGTTCTCTGGGGGAAAGAGCAGAACAGGCCTTTTGATAATTAGATAGTTTCAGGGGAAAATTTTTATGAACTTGGATTCTTGCATCTTCATATACTTAGAAAGGCACTAAAACCATTAACTGTTTTTTGTGACCAACAGTGACCTGATGTCACTGCTAAAAGATATCCATTCCCTGTAACTAGCAGCGGCCTTCTACAAAGGTGTGTGCTTGGTGGTTGTACTCCTGTCAACAAATTCACACATACATGGGGACTCCTATTACAATTAGGTGCCAAAGGGCACAGGGTTGCCTTTGACCAAGTTGCTTCTTCTACACAAAGGTTTCTACTGAACCGGTTCTCCACATTTCCCTTGTCATCTTACTGCCATCTCATTATCTCTCTGATATCTCTTAACAGACTAATAGCATCCCCTTGCCCCTCTAGAGATTCCTTCTCTGTTTATCTTTGCTGTTTTCTCATTATCACTTTCCACAGGCCAAATATTATATCTTGGTTTTTAATTACTTTAATGGGCCTTGTCCACAGTAATTGGGACATTGAGGTCATTATCTTGTCACTGCAGATCTTCTTGAGAAATTTTATTGATCATTTCTTGGAGCAAACTCACATGGGGGTACTAGACCCACATAAACTTGTAACTTAGGCCAAGAGTTATCCTGATTAATTAGCAACATTGCTTTCTGGTGCAGAGCTGCCCTCCCTGTAGACCTGTGCTTTGCAAACATGGCTGTATAGTAGAATTACCTGAGGTGCTTTCAAAACTCCTGAAGCCCAGGTCTCCCCCATGGCAATTAAACCAGGAGAACAGAGGGGAATCCAGCTTCCGGATTTTTTCAAGTTCCCCACAAGGTTCCACTGTACAGACACGTTTGAAGATCAGTGCTTTAGACAAGCACTTCTTGATCTTTAATGTGCATATGAATCATGCAGAGGTCTTGTTTAAATGCAGATTCTGAAGGTCCGGGGTGCCACTGATATTCTGCATTCCTAACAAGCTCCCAGGTGATGACAACAGCTGTCTGAGGCCCACATTTTGCAGAAAAGGGTCTAGAATATAGATTTAGTCATCTATTCTAATGCTGGAAGTGAAAGTGTTAGTCACTCAGTCATGGCTCCTCTGTCCATGGAATTCTCCAGGCAAGAACACTGGAGTGGGGAGCCATTCCCTCCTCCAGGGGATCTTCCTGACACAGGATCTCTTCCCTTGCAGGCATATTCTTTACAGTCTGAACCACCATTCTGAAATTAAACTCCCCTTCGGTCCAATTGCAAAGTCACAGAAAAAAAAAAATAATGCCTGAAGTAAAGCCAAGTGTAGGGACACTATATTAAAGAACTCAAAGGAGTGTTGCTTTTGATCTCCAATTCAGTTATGTACTTGGGCTGACCAGCCATCCCAGTTTGTCAGACACCGAGGTAGTAAGGTTCTTGCGTGCCAGAATTTTCAGTCTTAAAACTGGGACAAATTGGTCACTCGAGTTAATGGCGGCAGCTCTAAGAAATGGAGAAGGCAATGGCACCCCACTCCAGTACTCTTGCCTGGAAAATCCCATGGATGGAGGAGCCTGGTAGGCTGCAGTCCATGGGGTCGCGAAGAGTCGGACATGACCGAGCGACTTCCCTTTCATTTTTCACTTTCATGCATTGGAGAGGGAAATGGCAACCCACTCCAGTGTTCTTGTCTGGAGAATCCCAGGGACGGGGGAGCCTGGTGGGCTGCCGTCTATGGGGTCGCACAGAGTCGGACACGACTGAAGCGACTTAGTAGCTCTAAGAAAGCAGCAGTCAAGCTTTGTACTGCAGTGTCCGATTCCTCCTTTCTGGGAACAGGAGGGAGTCCAACAGGGTCAAGTATGTGCTGGGAAAGACAAGCATAAGGGAAAGAAATGTGAGTTGCAGGCCCAATAAGTGCTTAAAGAATGTGATTTCAAAAGAGTAAAGAATTGAGCAGATCCAAGTGGAATTAGAAAATTCTGCGAAGATTATCATATGGCCATAGATACTCTTATCCTATTGTAAGACCTCCCGGCCTTTTCTCGGGACCCGTCGCTCCAAAGACCACAGTGACTCGAATTCGATGCAATAGGCAAGAGGGTTTATTAGGCCAGCGCGCCGGGGTTCAGTCTCCTCGGGAGGAGTGAACCCCGATGCTAGTTACAGAGCAGTTTTTATACGCTTCTAAACTACTGGACAAAGAAAGATCATGAAAGAAAGAATGCAGATTAAACAGAGTAAAAAACATGTAGTTGTTATCACAACATGCAGTTGTTATCACCAGACCCCGAGACAAATCAGTTGGCTGTCGTCACAGTAGGATTCTATCTTACTCCCTCTGGGGGCGGTGCGTCCCGGTTCCAGGCACGTATGACCACTTCAGAGAGCAATCTGTTTTTCCTCAAGGAGTTTAGGCTAAAAATGCCACAGGTTACTTATCAATCAGGGGTGGCGGAACAGAGAAAGCAATTCTTTGAGCTTTCCCAAGGCTATGTCTGTTTTTCCAGCCCCTCCCTCCTTTTGAGGCAGCTCCCTGCAAGATGGGTCTGGAAGTTGTCAGGCCGAGGTGGCTGACCGACTAATTTTCTATTAACAGAAAGACAATTTAAAAAAAGAATTAATAGATACCTTCACACACTACTATAGTGGGGCCGTTTTAAAGATCAGGAGGCTCTAAGTTATTAGGTAAGGGAAAAGCTATTTTCCGTGAGACATGGCCTGCCTTCGGGGTCCTAACACACAAAAGAGACTTTGGTTCTTCACTATCACCTAGGGCTCCCCAGTGGTAAAGAATCTGCCTGCTAATGCAGGAGACTCAGGAGACACAGTTTGATCTCTGGGTCAAGAGGATCCCTTGGAGAAGGAAATGGCAACCCACTCCAGTATTCTTGTCTGGAGAATTCCATGGACAGGGGAGCCTGATGAGCTACAGTTCATGGGATTGCAAGAGTCAGACATGAGTGAGCACAGCACGCAGTTTGTACAGATAAATCTAGGGTTTGTGGTTTAGCTCTCTGTTGTAGCACTGGCTTTCTGTATAGCCCAGTTGGTAACCCGTTCCTCCTCTCTGGGCCTCAGGTTCAGCAACTAAGAAATGGGAGTTCAATCAAAGGATGTGAAGGGTTTTTCCTGCCTCCCCATCCCCCGATGATTTATGCAACATGAATAAAGCTTTCACTGCAGAAGTACACTTTAACAGCACAATTAGATACTGAACCCACCTTCTGTTTTGGGAGCAGCCATCTCCAAGACTCCCCAGGATATTGCACGGCAGCGTTAGCTTCCTCATATTCAGGAACACTTCCCTTTGCTGGCCTTTGATGCTCAGGGAGCCGAGAACTCACAGTTCTTTTTCTTTTTTTTTTTTTCTTGAGACTGTAACATGTTTACAAATCTAAATGAAACTCTCAGACCCAGCAGTTCGGTTACAACTGGCTTCCTCCTTCTGCTCTTGCCTCCAGGCAGGGAACCCACTTCTCAACTTTTTGTTTTCTTCAGAGAGACAGAGTCTCCCCAGCCACCCATTGCAGGATTCCTGTTAACCTTTCATTAAGCCTGCTGACAGCTGGCTTCATTTCTTCATAACTTAGTTCAACACATTCCCATTTCAATGGGTCCCACCTGGCTTCATTAAGGTTCCTGCCAGCTTCTCCACTAGCAGCTTCCTCCAATGCAAATAGAGTCTGAGTAAATAATATGGAGACTGGGGAAGACTGAGCTATAAAGGGATTGGCACTGGAGAACCATCATAACTCTCGGGTTGCCCTGGATCTGAGTCAACTAAAATCTAATTCAGACCAACTCCGGTCAATGCCTCAGTTTTAAATGTGTGAAATCTTACAAGGGCTGTCATGGTGAAGGACGGGGTAGTGGTTAGAGCATGGAGTCCTTCAGGCCTGGTTCCAGACCAGCTCTGTCACAGGGGCAGGACCATGAGCAAATTCTTTCAGCTCTTTCTGTTTTACTGTTTTCTCGAGAATAATATACCTGTTTCACTGGGTGGCTGTGAGGATCCAGTGATCTGTCCTTCATTTTTTTATTTGGAGGATAATTGCTTTACAATGTTATGTTGGTTTCTGCCATAAAACAAGGCGAATCAGCTATAAGTATACATACGTCCCCTCTTGATTGTCAAGGTTGACACAGAGTAAGGTTTATCTCCCTCTGTTATACAGCAACTTCCCGCTAGTTATCTATTTTACACACAGTAATGTATGTTTCAATGTGATGGAGACCCTGGAACACAGCAAATGCTTCTAAGGATGAGATGTTCTCTCTTTCACTTAGCCTAGAAGGGTCCAGGTTGCAGAATTAGGCTGCTCTAAACCCTCAAGGCCTGACTGTGGGCCTACCGTGTAAAAACAGCTGTCAGAGCTCTGCCCCACTAAAGTCTTTCCTTGTGGAAACTTAAACGTGATGCATGGTTCCTATTGGGTTTTGTCTCATTTAAATTTTTGAGCTTCTCGAGGGATGCAATTCTCTCCTCTGGGCCAACCACACAGTAGACAGTAGGGGGTTGTTTGTAGATGCTACCAATTCATTCTGATGGCACAGAGAGGGAAAGAGGAACCAGTACCCCAACCACCTGCTCTGATCAAGGAGTCTCAGGGTAAGAATTCTGGATGTATTCATTCTTTATCCTATGACTCCCATCCTCCACCCCCTTGAACTTTGAATCTCACACTGGCTGCCTTGTTCCAGTTCGTGGCCATCCGGTTTGAGGATGTTATTTACTAAGTGTGGTGTGAGTGCCTGTAAGTGGACACACAACATTCCATGTCAGTTTAGGCCACTTCACTCCCACGTTTTCATTCCTCCGTATCAGCTGCCTGGCCTCTGAGTTCCCCACTGCAGCCTGGGGCAGAGCCTAAAGGTGTTTCCTCTAAGTCCCCTTGAGTAAGAAAATAGGAGACAGGAATCTCACCTCTGCATTTGGAAGATTCCTCTGCCACAGCATGGAGGACAAATTGGAGAGGGAAAGGAGCTAAGTTGGTGAGTGTAGTTAGAAGCTACCCTAAGAATCCAGCAGAAAGTAATGCTAGCTTGACTGAGGGCTGATGACTCCACTGGGACCTTGGCCATTGGCTGCTGGAAACTAACACCCCACTCCTACCCAACCCTGTTGCCATGCCAATCATCACTGGGCCCTGGTTACAGAAGAGTCTTTTCTTAAAATCTCCACCTTCCTGTTAGAAATTATATGCTGCCATAGTTCTCAAATTCTAGGGCACATCTTAACAAAGAACAAATTAAAACACACATCTCTGGGCCCCTCTCTGAGGTTTCTGAGTCAGTAGGTGTGCGGTGGGGAGGAGAATGCGTATGATTAACAGGTTCCAGGAAATGCTCAGGTTGCTGGTCTGAAGTGCCCAGTTTCAGAACCACAGCGTGAGAGCAGTGGTTCTCACCAACCACTCAGAGCATTAAAAATAAATAAATAATAAAACCAGATGCCAGGTCACACACCCCAGATCAATTACCAAGAGACCTCCTAAAGGGTGGAACTCAGGAATCAACATAAAAATTCCCCAGATAATTGCAGTGTTCAGCTAGGGTTGAAAGCTACTATCTAGAGGCTCCTGGAGGACATTATCACTTGTAAAATACTGTGATTACTCATTTAAGTGTTTCTGAATCTGATCAAGGGTCAGAAACATACTTGGGAAAAGATAGTAGATGGCTCCTGCCAAAACACAAATATACTCACTGAGCTGAGATATTCAGTTTAGGGAGCATGGTATTTGCTGTCATCTCTTCTAATCAGATCCAAGTCGGTGGTGGTATTGGTGGTGGTTTGGGAAGGTGGGTAGGGAGCATGAGCTAAGTTAGGATGGGGTGTCTCACTAGCCCACAAAATACTGAAACCTGACCATTTGTACAAGGTCATCTAGTCTCACCCCATTTTCCAGATGGGGACACTGAAGCCCTGTACCTGATTCTAGATCCATAGCCCCCCACCCACCCATCCCCAGGTTCTAAATCTGAATTGAGCCTGCTGGTCACTTCCAGTATTTTGAGTTCACATAGAGCCAAGCCAAATAAAGAAGCAACCCGTGTGCTGCCAGTTACTTCCTTCACTTAGTCCAACCCTGCCACACATCTTGGCACCAGGTGAATGAGGCAGGAGGCTGCTGCCCTGGGCACGTGGTTCTCCAAGTGCTCAGGTGAGAGGGAGTGCTTTTATTAACTGCTCTATTTGTGTGAACTAACAATGGAGGAATCTAGAGGCTGTTGTGGATAGGTCATAAAACTGGTATTTTTTTCCCTCTCTTAAAGGAATGTCAAGAGAGTTAAAACATAAAGCATGGCTACCTTGAAAGGCTGTGCACCTGTTTCATGAGTAGCTACTGCGCCAAACATACCAGGAAGTATTTCCAGCAAATTTTTCAGCCCCAGCTGTCTTTCCACATTTCTTCCCAGCCAGAGGCCTCTCATTTAGGTGCACATTCTTTCTTTCAGTCAATGACTGCTTGTTTTAACCTCTCTCCATGGTTCCTCATGCTACCAGCTCTGAAAGTGTTTAAATAAACCGGTTCTTACTGAGGAGCCAGTTCCCATGGACTATATACTTAGAGAAACTGATCTGGACTGCCTCAGTCACATCACCCAGGGATTGGCCCTCTTTGAACATCCACGTTATTCACCTTACTTACTGTGATGAGCTCTTGCCTGTTTCCAAAGTTAAATTCCCCAAGCAAGAATAAAGGAGTGACTCTACGGTCATCTTGAGTGAGTGAAGTCGCTCAGTCGTTTCCGACTCTTCGCGACCCCGTGGATGGCAGCCCACCAGGCTCCGCTGTCCATGGGATTCTCCAGGCAAGAGTACTGGAGTGGGCTGCCATTTCCTTCTCCAGGGGATCTTCCCAACCCGGGGATCAAACCCAGGTCTCCCGCATTGCAGGCAGACACTTTAATCTCTGGGCTTTAAAGATACATAATTGTGAATGGAAAATAATAGAAAATCTGGGCCTTTTAGAGGTAAGTCAAAATGATGGTGTGATTCCACAGACTTTGTTTTAAATGTTTTTAAGTCTCAGAAGTGCCCTGAGATTGAATGGACTTCCTTAGGTACGA
>SJYW01048255.1:0-27422 GCA_006410735.1 Raphicerus campestris | reverse complement strand
AATCTTCATAAAACTGAAGGGCAAGAATATGACTGTCCCTTAGAAAAGAATGTATCTAGTAAGTAAAGTTTATAAGATATTCAAGAAGTATTCCATCTGGCTATATCTCTGTATCTATGCTCTATTTATCTTTTATGCTGTATACATTTTTTTTTCCCTCAAACCAGTTCACATCATAGAAAACATATGAAACACTATGGAGGACAGACTTTCCAAGTTTTGTATTATTTCTACCAAAACCAAGGCTGAAAATTCTGGATTCTTGGCTATACTGCCCATAATTCACTACAGCCCATAACTCATGGACTAAGATTGTGGATAAAATACAAAACAGAACACCAAAATTACTAATTAAGCACTCCAGAAAAGTAGCACCTGTGCAGAAAAATTAAATGTTGGAGGAGTGAAGCAGAGATTTGTGTTTCATCTTGGTTTTTTCTTTCCTGTGACTTTGCCTTGAGTAGAGTCCTAGTCACAGACATAATGGAAAAAAAAGGCAGATGAAACTGATAGAAACCCCATCAGCCTGGAAACTGGGGTGATGGGGGCCCTGTGGGCTGTGGGACATACAGTCACAGAGGGGAGCTAACCCAGGAAAGCGTCCCCCTGATTCGGTATATGACCCACTCATGCCCTGCGTTTGTGCTTAGTGGCTCAGCTGGTTCCCGCTCTTTGTGACCCATTGGCCCGTCAGGCTCCTCTGTCCATGGGATTCTCCAGGCAAGAATACTGGAGACAGACGTTGCCATGCCATCCTCCAGGGGATCTGCCCGCCCCAGGGATCGAACCCATGTCTACTGTGTTGCGGGTGGATTATTCACCTGCTGAGCCATCATAGAAGCGAAGGTAGTAAAAGCTAAGAGTTCTGGATTCCGGTTAGAACCACTCCCACAAATCGCAGACTAACAGCCGACACAGGCGTAAGAAGGACTCATACAAATATAGTAAAGACTTAGAGAATGAAGTGTGGATAGTAGGTGAGGGACAACTTAGCGTAAAGCTGCTGACTGGCTCCAGTTTACATTCCTGCGGCAAAACAAAGCTCCGCGTGATCCAGAGGAGCCACATTACATTGTTGAGAATCCAGTCACAGTCCCACACTCCTAATTTCTCCTCAATTCAAATCTCCAACACCTCCTCCCTCCTCCTCCCAGTCACTTCAAAACCTGGCTGCATAAATCACTGAGAAAACAAAAGAGAAATTCCCGCCAGCTTCCAGAACAGAATGGCTTCCATACCTTATTTGTGGCATCTGCAAACAATTCTCAGGAAATACAAGTAGAATCTGGGTCATGAACTCTAGCCTTTTTCCCCTCTTTTCCTTTGCGCTGGGTCTAGCTTTGCTTGCTCATAGGATGCCACGTGCAGAGCCTCGCGCCGGGCCTTCATACCTGAGCTCCGGGCGTGAAACCGCTACGGCCAGGCCTCGGCTCTGCAGGCGCGGCCGTCTGCAGCGACGCGGCACCTGGCGCCTCAGTCTCGCGAGAGGACGGCGCGCTGCAGCTGCGCCGGGAACACCGGCCCTCGTGGGCCGCAGCCCGCGCTCTGTCCGCGGCCTCCACTGTGGCCTCTCAGGCGCGCATGCGCCCTAAGGCGGTGGTCCCCGCCTTTTCAGCGCCAGGATCCAGGCCTGAGGAAGACACGTTTTCCAAGGACACGGGAGTGGGAAGTGGTTTCAGGATGCTTCACACGTGCACTGCATTTACCGTGCACATCAGCTCTATTACGACTACCTCAGCTCCCACCTCAGATCAGGCATTCGATCCCCGAGTTTGGGGACCCCCAGCCTAGAGCCTGAGCACCCCTCTCTGTCCTTTGAGCGAACCACAAAGGTTTCCTTTGCTTCTGTTGGCTCTGAGGAACCAGCAGATGGACCTTACCTGGGGGCGGACTCTGGAGGGCCAGTGACACTTGCCTCACTTCCCCGTTATCAGGAATAAACTGCCTGTTTTTTGTGGGTTTTGTTTGTTTTTTTTAAGTCCTTGCCTTCCTCTGGGCACTAGCTCCCATCCTTCTCAGGAAAATAATCTAGCAATTCTCTCCTCTATATCCTTTCTTTTCTCGATTATTTATTTTTGGCTGTGCTGGGTCTTCACTGCTGGGCACAGGCGTTCCCTAGTTGCCCCGGTGGGGCTACTCTCTAGATGTGGGGTGTGGGTTTTTCACTGTGGTGGTTTCTCTTGCTTCAGATCCTGGGTGTCAGAGCACACAGGCTTCAGTAGTTGCAGCATCCGGGCTTACTTGTTCCACAGCATGTGGAATTTCCTGGACCAGTGATCAAACCCATGTCCCCTCCACTGGCAGGTGAATCCTTAACCATTGGACCAGGAGGGAAGTACTCTCCTCTTTACTATCAGACGTTTTTCTCTATTGTTTATTTTTTACCAGAATACAGCCACACTTCCATTCCTTCAATATTTAAAAAAAAAAAAAAAGTTCTGTATACTACTTTTATTAATTCACTTTTTTTCTTTTCTTCCACTTAGAGTTAAGTTCTTTTAATGAATTTATTAAATCTGCTGTCTAAAATTCTCTCTCATTCTTTCTTGGACCTGCTTTGATCAGACTTTTTATACCATATCTTATTCACACTGTGAAAACGGTTCTTACCGAGATTGCTGAGCACGTTCACATTGGTAATCAACCAGTAGCTTATACACATGATATGAAGCATTTGACAGAATTGATCATGTTCTTGACCTCAAAGCATCTTCTTCACTTGCTATCCAGTATAAAAGCACTTACCTGGTTTACTGCTATATCCCTAGATACTCATCGATCTACCTTTTAGATCCTTCTAAGGTTCTACTCAACTTCCGTCCTGGCATCTCTGCTTTATGTGTGTATTCCATTGGTGGCCTTATCTAGTTTCATGAATGCCATGACATTGCGTGTATGCTGAGGACTCCCAGATTTAATATTTCAATCTGAATCTTTCCCTTAATTGTCTCCTTGAATCCATTGTCCTAATTAGGACACAGAATTGAATGTCTACTAAACATCTCGAACTTAAAAACTACCAACTGAATTTATAGTCTCCCTTGAAAAAGACATTGTGCCCTGGTTGTCCTTATCTTCCTAATAGTCCATCATTCTAGATACACAGGAGAAAGATGTTGGAGTCTTCCTGACTTCTTTTATTCAAACCCAATATCCAATCTGTTGGCAAAAATTATTTTCTTCCTCCATATTAGTGAATCTGATACCTTCTTGCTAAGTAACAAGCTAGCATATGTCACTTACATCTCTTATTTCAATAACTTTCTATTTTATTTCTGCCCATACTACCTCAAAAAGTGAAGTGACATGAAAGTCGCTCAGTCTTGTCTGACTCATTGTGACTCTATGGACTATAAAGTGAAAGTGAAGTCGCTCAGTCGTGTCCAACTCTTTGGAACCCCGACAACTGTAGCCTATCAGGGTCCTCCGTCCATGGGATTTTCCAGGCAAGAGTGCTGGATCGGATTGCCATTTCCTTCTCCAGGGGATCTTCCTGACCCAGGAATCGAACCCGGGTCTCCTGTATTGCAGGCAGACGCTTTTACCGTCTGAGCCACCAGGGAGGAATTCTCCAGGTCAGGATATTAGAGTGGGTAGCCTTTTCCTTCTCCAGGGGATCTTCCCAATCCAGGGATCGAAACTAGGTCTCCCACATTGCAGGCAGATTCTTTACCTGCTGAGCCACAAAGCCCAAATATACTCGAGTGGGTAGCCTATCCCTTCTCTAGCCAATCTTCCCAACCCAGGAATTGAACCGAAGTCCTCTGTATTGCAGGCAAACTCTTCACCAACTGAACTACCAGGGAAGCCCAATCTCAAAAAAAACACACACACACACACACACAGACCATAATTAGCCTGGTACAACATAAGTTGGATCACAATACTCCTTTGATCAGAAAACTTTAATGGCTTTCTATCTCATTCATGTTAAAAGCCAAAGTCCCACTGTAGATCCACAAAGCTATCTAAGATTTTTCTTAGTTAATTTACTTTCTATTGAAGGATAATCACTTTATAGAATTTTGCTGTTTTCTGTCAAACCTCAACATGAATCAGCCATAGGTATATATATATATATATATCCCCTCCTTTTTGAACCCCCCTCCCATCTGCCTCCCCACCCCACCCCTCTAGGCTGACACAGAGCCCCTGTGCAAGTTTCCTGAGCCAGACAGCAAATTCCCATTGGCTATCCATTTTACTATGGTAACGTAAGTTTCCAGGTTACTCTCTCCATACATCTCACCCTCTCCTCCCCTCTTAAGCTATCTAACATTTTTGACTCTATCTCTTCTTATTCTCCTCCTTCCTCCTTATTCACAATCATATTGACTTCCTTGATTTTTCTAATATATGCTAGGCATATTTCTAACTCACGGACTCACTAACTGACATGTGGCTCACCCTCTCCGTCCGTTCTTTTCTCTCCACTGTAGAATACAAGCTTCATAAGGGAAAGGAATTTTGTTTGCTTCATTAACTGTTGTCATCTAGTATCTGGCATATTGCCTGTTTCACAGTTAGCACTAAGCTGAATGGGTGAGTCAACTTTCTGTAGCAATTTATCAGTTATTGGCTCTGAATATGGGGACACATTGCATTGTACTCAGAAGGGCACTGAACCCAGAATCAATGGGCCTCAGTCCATCTGTGCCCTCAATTTAAGTCACTTATTCTTTCTTAACCTCAATGTTCTCGCGTGTACAGTGTTTTTTTAGTTTGTTTCATTTTGGTTTGTGAGTGTGCATGTGTGTATGCAACAACTAATACAAAATTTATAAAACATAAAAAGTATACAAAGTATTATATACAAGTAAGTTTATCAGTATTTCATCCTTATACCATGATTTCTAATTGATGTTAAATATAAAAATAAGATAATATTGCCATCATTACCTTATATCTAAAAGTCTACCTAAAAAATGTGATAGATCAATTATTCTATCAATTCAAATATGGGAAATTGAGTCTCACAATTATTAAAGAACAACCACAATGTCACAGAATACTTACTAGAGTGCCTTATCAAATGTTATCCTTGGACCACTTGGATCAGATTTCCATTATTATAATGTATGCTCCTGAGTCCCACTCTGGACTGATATTTTGCATCTCTGAGACTGAACACAAGGGACACACTTCTGAACAAAAAAAAAGGGACACACTTTTGGACAAAAACACTATGTCACTCATATATATTCATGTTTAAGAACATATAGATTACAGAAAAACAAAACAAAAGCAGCAGTTTTTGAGCAGCATGATAGCATTTAGGGATGTCAATAATACTGAAAGTGTTTGCACATAAGGGAAATTAGGTATTATACTTTACTTGTAAATATTAAGTTTAATATGAAGATTGAAACAATAGCTGTCTTTGTTTGGTCAGCCATAAAAGATAAGTTTACCTGACTTGGAGTTCTACTCTTTAAAGTCAATCTATATATTTCTAATTAGTATTCTGTTCATAAAGAGGCACTCAGGGAATTTAATAAGCTAACAATATTTGTAAAATTAGGTAAGATATCTCTACTACAGTATTTTAGTGATTCTTACTAGACTTTGTATTNTACCTGAATTGGAGTTCTACTCTTTAAAGTCAATCTATATATTTCTAATTAGTATTCTGTTCATAAAGAGGCACTCAGGGAATTTAATAAGCTAACAATATTTGTAAAATTAGGTAAGATATCTCTACTACAGTATTTTAGTGATTCTTACTAGACTTTGTATTATTTCCAGAAACTGCAAAAATGCTTAAAATAATACAAATATTTCTTGCAGGGGGACTTTGAAGACTATGCACGTTATATTCATTTCTCTTGTAATATTTACAGTTGTTTTTTGCAAAAATACATAATTCTAGAATGAGTATTATTATGTTAGGTATTATTCCCTCTAAGAATTCAAATGTAAAATCTTGTTAAATAATGTACCCATAGTTCAGGATAGAAAAGAGAAATTAAGGTCGTTTTTAAAACCATGTTATATAATTACTGAATAAGCTGGAAGTCAATCCACTCATATCTAAAAGCAAAAGCTGCAGTGTTGGCTTACTAGCTTAAACATAAGTTTAGAAAATTGTTTCATGGAGCACTAAAATTGTGAACTGGAATAGAACACTTATGTTTATTTGATCTGTTATTGGCATACTTTCTATTAAATATTTAGTTTTCAAATTCCAATTCCCATGGCATGTATGCTTCTCAGAAATTCTGAAGGCTCCATCTATAGGTTCCTGAGACACAGAGATTTCATGCCTAGATCTCCACACTACTTTCACAGTAGACAGTTATTTTGTATCACAATTAAAAGTATACAAATAACTGAAAACACATCTTCTTGTCAGATGAAGAGGTAATATAAAGTAGGATCTTTGTACATCAGAACTGACACAAATCTTGTCTGATGTTGATTTCTGTGTTTTGGTGACCGACTAACTTACTGTGTAGCAATATTGTAAAATATGAGAGCTGAACAGAATGTTTGACTTTATATTCTATCATCTATTCTAAAATCCACTGTTGTTCTATTCATACTTACAGGATGTTTGAATCATAATTACTTAAAGCTAAAACAGGAAGGCCACCTAAAACAACAAACCAGTGAAGAAGTGGATTATTCTAATGCACTGTGAAGAAAGGATTATGACAGGTCATTGGAGGCTGATCCACATATATCGGAAGTATTTTGCTCAGAAGAGAAGGTGCAGGTGTACAGCCAGTGAAAAACATTTGGCAGAGCTTCTTATCATTCCTATGAAAGAATGAATGTTTAAACTGGTAGGACAATGTCTTACTCCATGAGGAGAAGAACTGAACCTACCGCTACTTGACAGATAATGAAGCAGCTGAATCAATAGATACCTTTAAGAAACAGGAAATTTCCATGTTTGATTGTGATTTTGATCCTGAGTAAAAAGGATAACCCTGCCTTTTCTACTGCTAAAGAAGAAAATCCTTTCAATAACACAACTTAAAGTTCCAGTCATGATCTAGAAGAGGTTATCAGGCTCATTCCCTCAATACACAACAACCAAAAAAATAACTAAATAAGAACACCCAACACTATTTTAAAACTGAAAAAATTTATAAAGGAACTCTTGGTAGACAATGAAAAGCAACCGGTTTAGAGCCACAATCTATGAGAGAAGATAAACTTAGATGTGGCAATGTATTTGTCAACAGAACCAGAGATAGCCCATATATTGGATGTATTAGACAAATATTTTCAAATGATGTGGTTAATATATTAAATAAAATGCAATAAACTATGGGTAAAATGGATGGAAAAGATAAACAATTTCAAAATATATTTAGAATCAATAAAAGTAAGAATCTAATTTACACTCTATAAATGCAACATACAGCAGCTAAGTTAAGGACTTGATGGATGTGTTCAGCACAAGCCTGCAACCAACAAAGAGAGGATTCATGATTCCAAAGAGTCAACAGAAAATATCCAAACTGATGCTTATAGAAAAAAAATGGAAACAGAAGAATAGAAGATACAGGTGAAGCTGCTCAAAATACTTGAAATACAAGTAGTTGGTTTATAAGGAGACAAGAGGAGAATATTAAAATATTGAGGAGAAAAGATTAAACTTTTTCTAAATCTGATGAAGGATATTAAATCACGGTTTCAAGCAGTTCAGTGAATATGAAACTGGATAACTTCAAGGAAAGTCATAGACAAATGCAAGCAAAAATCACACTGTATTCTCTAAAGAACAAATTCAGATAGAAAAACATATTTCCTGGGGGAAAGGGAGATTACAAGTTATAGGGGAATTGAAGTCAGGTGAGCTCATTGGTTACCAGGGAAACCAGGAGGGGCAAGGCCATCACTACCCCTCTGATATGAAATTTGCTATGTGGGTCTAGGGCAATCTGTAGGAAGATCAGTGAGGTGAGTAGGGTGTGCGTTGAGCAGGCCCTGGTCAAGCAGGGGATATACAGAGAGCAAGAGAATAGCCATCTTGAGTGGCCTTAACATACAATTGTTTAATGTAAAATTTTAAATATATTATTTGTATAATGTTAAATAAACTCAGTTTTGATAAGGGGCATGTTGGTGCAAACTGCACATGAAGGTTAAATAGAATCTATAGCAACAGAGAAGGCTTTACAAAGAAAAGTTAAAATAATATTTCCATCTTAAAGATATATTTTCTTGATTGATGGGAATAAAATAATAAATGACTACTTTGCAGTTAATCATCATGATTTTTCACTTATAATAAGTATAACTTAACTAGTTCATATGATTAATTTAAGCAATCACAAATAAAAAATGTTCCCTAATTCTTTCATTGATTCTCAGTTCATAAGTACTTGATTCAAACATTAAGACATAGATTATTAGTGAAGCTCTATTTTCTTTAGAAATAATCAGCAGTCTTCAAACTGGAGAAATATTAAAGTAGAAATAGAAACAGTTAATAGTGGATTTTTAAGTGCATGCTCCAAGATCCTTTTCCATAAATATTAAATGTAATAATTTACATAAGTATCAGTTTAACATTTAATACGTTAATATTAAAGTGCTTTAGCATTGTTTTAATACATTTGCATATTATGAATATTATTTTAAAACACTTTATAATGCTTCAGTAGAATGTCTATGCATGTTCAGAAACAACACAGAGGGATGTTGCCTCCANATAACTTCAAGGAAAGTCATAGACAAATGCAAGCAAAAATCACACTGTATTCTCTAAAGAACAAATTCAGATAGAAAAACATATTTCCTGGGGGAAAGGGAGATTACAAGTTATAGGGGAATTGAAGTCAGGTGAGCTCATTGGTTACCAGGGAAACCAGGAGGGGCAAGGCCATCACTACCCCTCTGATATGAAATTTGCTATGTGGGTCTAGGGCAATCTGTAGGAAGATCAGTGAGGTGAGTAGGGTGTGCGTTGAGCAGGCCCTGGTCAAGCAGGGGATATACAGAGAGCAAGAGAATAGCCATCTTGAGTGGCCTTAACATACAATTGTTTAATGTAAAATTTTAAATATATTATTTGTATAATGTTAAATAAACTCAGTTTTGATAAGGGGCATGTTGGTGCAAACTGCACATGAAGGTTAAATAGAATCTATAGCAACAGAGAAGGCTTTACAAAGAAAAGTTAAAATAATATTTCCATCTTAAAGATATATTTTCTTGATTGATGGGAATAAAATAATAAATGACTACTTTGCAGTTAATCATCATGATTTTTCACTTATAATAAGTATAACTTAACTAGTTCATATGATTAATTTAAGCAATCACAAATAAAAAATGTTCCCTAATTCTTTCATTGATTCTCAGTTCATAAGTACTTGATTCAAACATTAAGACATAGATTATTAGTGAAGCTCTATTTTCTTTAGAAATAATCAGCAGTCTTCAAACTGGAGAAATATTAAAGTAGAAATAGAAACAGTTAATAGTGGATTTTTAAGTGCATGCTCCAAGATCCTTTTCCATAAATATTAAATGTAATAATTTACATAAGTATCAGTTTAACATTTAATATGTTAATATTAAAGTGCTTTAGCATTGTTTTAATACATTTGCATATTATGAATATTATTTAAAAACACTTTATAATGCTTCAGTAGAATGTCTATGCATGTTCAGAAACAACACAGAGGGATGTTGCCTCCAACAGTGACAAAATTCTGGATATAGTCTTCATTGCTGCTGCTTGCTTTCATGTAAGGATGCTCTGGGGTAAGAAGACCGTCTATGGAAATGCAGAGGTAATCCAGCATTAGTTCCTCTGCTATTGAATGACCATTCTAGGAGGAAGAGNCACAGTGACAAAATTCTGGATATAGTCTTCATTGCTGCTTCTTGCTTTCATGTAAGGATGTTCTGGGGTAAGAAGACCATCTATGGAAATGCAGAGGTAATCCAGCATTAGTTCCTCTGCTATTGAATGACCATTCTAGGAGGAAGAGGACCTGAACAACCAGAAAGAAACAATAATAAAGATAACATTGAAAATACACAGCTTTGAAAATCTTTCAGGTATGCAGCAAAAAATAAATGAGATCAGCCTATTTGTCATGGTTTGATATCCTCCTCACTGGAAAAGACTCTGATGCTGGGAGGGATTGGGGGCAGGAGGAGAAGGGGACGACAGAGGATGAGATGGCTGGATGGCATCACTGACTCCATGGACGTGAGTCTGAGTGAACTCCAGGAGTTGGTGATGGACAGGGAGGCCTGGCGTGCTGCAATTCATGGGGTCGCAAAGAGTCGGACACGACTGAGGGACTGAACTGAACTGATATCCTCCTCTTTCCACCCCCACAAAGCTACCACTTCAAGTAGTTCATGCTCACCTAAATATCTTAATTATTTCACATGTAACATGGAATGTCTAAGCCCCCCATTAACAACAGATCATAGATACACACTCTCTGCTGCTGCTGCTAAGTCGCTTCAGTCGTGTCCGACTCTGTGCAACCCCATAGACAGCAGCCCACCAGGCTCCCCCGTCCCTGGGATTCTCCAGGAAAGAACACTGGAGTGGGTGGCCATTTCCTTCTCCAATACACTATCTAGGAGTGAGTTTTTGTAAACTTAAACATTAAATTCACTGCTTTCTCTTCTCTTCCATTCTATTTCTTTGGTGGAGCAGACCCTAAAATAGACTGGACTTCTGCTGTTTCTGGAAGAGAGAGAAAATTATTTAGACACTGAAGAGAAATCATTAAATGGAAAAATAATTCCTTTTATTATCCCAAAGGCATTTATATTTAAAAGTAAATAAGTGAGCAGATTGCATTTATTGCTTATACATTTCCTTTATATGTGCTACATATTTATTAATATTTTATTAATTTGTCAGTTAATAGACTTTAAAACAAATTTCTAGCAAAAGATTCTGTCATAAATGTTCAACACAGTTCCAAAACTAAAGGTTTTATTGATAATTAGTAGAAATATACTTTAAGATGGTATTAGTCCAATTACCTTAAATAAGCAAAAATCGACCTATAGTCTACTAATAAGAGAAAGTAGACTACAAATTGATTTTGGTAATTTAAGGTAATTTGACTGATAAACATCTTAAAGTATAAGAGAAAAAAAGCACTCTGTTACACCTTTGGCTTTACTGCAGAACCTGAAAACATCTGGAGACTGAAATAAAAGTGATCCTTCTGGATATTTTTTCTAAACTGTGACTCGCCTCCATCCTACGGAGACTTTCCCCTCCCTAACTCCAGTTTTGGTCCTCACGCTTTATTTTCTTATCTCTTAAAAGTCATTATACAAAGTGTCAGAGCTATTAGGACGCAGGAGTAGTTTAAGACAGGCTTCGCNTGGCCATTTCCTTCTCCAATACACTATCTAGGAGTGAGTTTTTGTAAACTTAAACATTAAATTCACTGCTTTCTCTTCTCTTCCATTCTATTTCTTTGGTGGAGCAGACCCTAAAATAGACTGGACTTCTGCTGTTTCTGGAAGAGAGAGAAAATTATTTAGACACTGAAGAGAAATCATTAAATGGAAAAATAATTCCTTTTATTATCCCAAAGGCATTTATATTTAAAAGTAAATAAGTGAGCAGATTGCATTTATTGCTTATACATTTCCTTTATATGTGCTACATATTTATTAATATTTTATTAATTTGTCAGTTAATAGACTTTAAAACAAATTTCTAGCAAAAGATTCTGTCATAAATGTTCAACACAGTTCCAAAACTAAAGGTTTTATTGATAATTAGTAGAAATATACTTTAAGATGGTATTAGTCCAATTACCTTAAATAAGCAAAAATCGACCTATAGTCTACTAATAAGAGAAAGTAGACTACAAATTGATTTTGGTAATTTAAGGTAATTTGACTGATAAACATCTTAAAGTATAAGAGAAAAAAAGCACTCTGTTACACCTTTGGCTTTACTGCAGAACCTGAAAACATCTGGAGACTGAAATAAAAGTGATCCTTCTGGATATTTTTTCTAAACTGTGACTCGCCTCCATCCTACGGAGACTTTCCCCTCCCTAACTCCAGTTTTGGTCCTCACGCTTTATTTTCTTATCTCTTAAAAGTCATTATACAAAGTGTCAGAGCTATTAGGACGCAGGAGTAGTTTAAGACAGGCTTCGCTTCTAAGAAATAGCTGTCAAAAGTGACAGGGTACAATTGTTAAAACATCTGAAATAAAGGCTAAATAAATGCCTACATATAAAGTGGTATTTTTCTGCTATGTCTAAACAAAGCACTTTCTTTCCATTCTCATTGCTGAACTCAATGTGTCACCTGTCCTCTTCTTACTAAAATGAAGTACTGTGCAACGCTGCACATCATCAGTGGAATCCTGGGGAAATTACCTATCCTACTTAAGACACATTGCAGAATTACTTTAGGACTTTAGTATTGCTGAAGAAAATACACAGTGGTCATTTTACTGGCTGAATATACTGAGTTTTATTTGAAGTAGTGTATACAATTATATCTTTTCAATGAACTTATATTCATATTCAGCATTTAAATCTGTTTAGAAATTTAATATATAAATAATAAAGTCTATATATCCCAGTTTGAAAACCCTTAGAGGTGTGTAAAACCTAAATATAATCTGAGAAAGGTGGTTGATATACAGAAAAAATTTTAAATAAATTTGGGGGCCAGAACAGGATAAACTACAGGAATTCAATGCAAACTTCTGCCATCATTGTCAAGTAAACTTGATAACAAAATGGCGTGGGAAACACAAAGAAATGACAAAATAACATGAGTAAACAGTCTTCCATCTTGGAGCCCTATCCTTAGCAGACTAGGTCTCTGAAAAACATCTGTGTAATTCAAGCAAAAAATTACAGACATGGAATCACCACCAAAAGCTAAACAAGAGGCAGATGGCCAAACCTATCCATCGTTCTAGACTAGAGAACAGAGACTGTGTTTCTCAGGGAACACAGTTTCCACAGTAGAGGGTTAACATCTGTGATTTCCAAAAAAATATCTAGAGCTGGAGACAATGACCCCTCCCATTTGCAATGATGTGAGGGCATGTACTCACTGGGCAGAGGCTTCTTGGGATAGATCAGCTGTTCCGTATGTACAGGAAATGTAGAAGCAACTGGAGCATATTCACGGGTAAGACGTCCTTGAGAAACTAGATGCAAAGTTCTCATTACCACCTGGTTAATGACCTCGTCATTACCTCACATCATAGCTATATTCCAAGACTGACAAATTTGGAGGGATAATCCTTGTCAACACAGCAACACAGCTACATTCCAAGGCAACACAGCTACATTCCAGGACCAATTGCCTCTATTTAAGTAAAATCTGAACACTAACCAAATACCATTTTATTTTTCCTTTGAATATTACCTTGCCTCCATTCTTGACATGTACAACTCAATAATTATGCCATAATATAATAAAAATCTTCCATTCTGCCTATGTAAGAAATGGGTATTTTTACTTCCTAATAATAATTAAAGTTATTTGATTCTTCTGTCAATAGATTCAGATAAGACGACTTTGGAATACCTTAGCAATAACATTCGGCAGAGCCTACTTTGAATAATGCACACGTTGTGATGATGGCGCATATAACACTGATACTACAGAAGCGTGCTTTTTATGGCCGCCCACGGGTGTACAGTTCAGTAAAAGTGACTTTAAAGACAACTTACACTCATTTATATTTTTTGGAAAACTTGTATTTCCACTCAGAATAAGGCACTAAATTGGAACATACCTATAGCTTAGTATATAAAAGGTGGGAACAATGGAAAAAGTACAGAGAAGAGGCTCCTCTTTCTGGGAACAAATCCTGGTGCTTTTGCCCCCTGCACCTTCCTACAATATTCCACCTACCATATGAATCTGTGCTTATGATGTTTGTTCTTTAAAAGCTTTCTGTGAACAGCTCTTCCTTTTCGTCTTTCATGATATAGGACCTTTTACAACCTTTCCAGGAACAGCTAAATAAATGAAAAGTTTTTCATTTCTTCTTTGGTCTACAAAAATAGCTTTTGTTGATGATGAAAAGTGCAACCTCCCAAATTTCTCATTTTTCCATGAAGCAAAGGTTTACTTTCTGAAGGTTTCACAAGTACTATGAATCACTATATTTATCTTCCCTCTAGATGTAGAAAAATGGGTGGCAATTTAAGCCCAGGCCTGGCATGTTTCTCAAAATATGGAGCCATGACCATCTCCAGATTTACTTATTTTGATCAAGATTCTAATGATATTTTTTATCAAAAAAATCTCTCTTAATTGTAGATATAATTATATTTTCTTGTCAAAAGAAACAGTAGAAGATATATCATTTAAATCTAGTCTCTAGATATGAAAATAGCTGCAACTAAAACTACATTTTTTAAGCATACTAAGTATACCTCTGACTTACTGAAATATTAATACAGTCTTTTATATTTAAGACAATTGATGTTCAATAATATATTCTCAACTAGTGGTATAATCATATGTAACAGTGAAGTTTTTCAAATAGACATTTCCTTTGAAAGTTTCAGGAAAATACCACAAACTAGATTTGTACCACAATTTCACTGATATACTCAGTTTTCTGAAATGCCTTTGAAGGTATGAGATTTAAAGAGGGAAAACAACAATATAAATGTGGATTTTCATTTACATTTCATAAAAATAAAACTTTTAAAATTATTCAGTATTACTGTCATTCATTATTGTTATTTAGTCGCTAAATTTTTTCCAACTCTTTATGACTCTAAGGACTGTAGCACAGCAGGCTTCCCTGTCCTTCACTGTCTCCTGGAGTTTGCTTAAATTCATGTCCATGAGTCAGTGATGCTATCCAACCATCCCTGTCATGCCTTTCTCCTTCTGCCCTCAATCTTTTGCAGCATCAGGGTTTTCCTATTATATATCTTTAAAATGATGGACTTTTGTCAAACTATCGAAATTATCACTTCTTTGTAATAATCCCTGTACTTACAGAAAAAAGTTTTAACTGTTATAGAGTATGCATATATTCATAAATTCATCTATAATGGCTGTTTTTATCACAAGTGCTAAGCAAGTATTTTAAAATTCCAATTTTTGCACAAATATGTGTGCCCTCATAAGTGAGAATAATTAGCACATTAATTCACTATATTGTTTATACTTCAATTATAAAGGCAAATAAAAAGCAGTTCATGTTCTGCTTGAATAGATTTGCAGCTCTTTGCAAGTATTGTCTGACCTTAGTTTCCTTTTAGAAATTGAGAATATTTAAAGCAAAAACATTTTGAAAGGCAATTATAAATTCAATTCATTACATGACTAAATTGAAGATATTATACATATATTAGGTAAATTTTTTAAAAAGTTAGTGCAAACAGAAAACTTAAATATTAGATCACTTGTGTTTGCCAGCAGAAATGAGTCACAATAAGGTAAACTGTAGTTTACACACAGACAAATACAGGGGTCAGCTGCATATACGAATGTATTAGATTCATAGTCACAGAGCTGTTACTCTTTATTAAGCTATGTTATTCACTTTAAGAAAATATTTTAAAATTAAAGTTATTGGATAACAAATGGGTTATTCATGAATTCAATAATAAGTTCTACTTTCTTTAGCATACTACTTATTTAAAAAGTTTTGCCCACAAGGATCTACTTGAAAGTCAACATCCATATTTGTTTTAATTCACCATTTTAGCAAAGGTGTCAGGCTCTAATATTTTACAGCACATTAAAATAGTTTCTGATTTTAATATGNTACTTATTTAAAAAGTTTTGCCCGCAAGGATCTACTTGAAAGTCAACATCCATATTTGTTTTAATTCACCATTTTAGCAAAGGTGTCAGGCTCTAATATTTTACGGCACATTAAAATAGTTTCTGATTTTAATATGACATCCCAATGGAATCAGGCATCATATCAGGCTTCCAGGCTTTTGTCAAACACACACACACACACACACACACACACACACAAATTAATTTTGTATGATTTTCAGTTCTAGTTAGAGCCTTTGTCCCGAGGGCTTGTTAATCTTGTATCCCATTTCTGCCCTGTTACAATTTAAAGATTGTCACAAGAAGGATAAATTTCATGCCATTTTCTGTTCTCATTACAATCTTCAGATTGTTATGAGAACGGATTAATTTTGCTCAATTTTCTGCCCTCGTTACAGACTGTTATGAGAATGGATTAATTTTATGACATTTTCTTCTTTCATTATAATCTTTGTTATGGGAATGAGAATATGTAATGAGAATGAGAGCATATCAAGCATTAAAAGGTCTGGGAGAGCTCATGACAAAGATTGTAACAAGAAGAGAAAACGGCACCCAATCCATTCTTGTGACAATTTTAAGATTGCCAAGCGAACCCAGAGTGACACTGCATTTATCCGCTCTGAAGACAAAGATTGTTGAGAAAATGGGAATGAGAGCAAAATTAATCAGTTTTCCTGACAATCTTGAGACTGTACTTATGCTTACAGTATATTTTCTCTTACACAGTACTTACATGAAAACATGTGCATTGCCATTAAATGTTATTTATTGGAAAATGTCATTTTCATATTTTATTTTTTCTATCTCTTCTGTCTTTTACTTTCAATTTCTCTTTCCTTTTTCACTCTCTCTCCTCTTCCCTCTTTCTTTTTTTCCTTCTTCATCTCTTCCTTTATCTTTAATGGATACAAAGACATTTATTTTTTTTAATTATTAAATTTAACTGGAAATTAGTATCTTCTAAAACTGTCAGTAAAAGCAAAACTATACCAAAATTAGCCCACAATAAAATAAGAGGCAGGGTCTCCTGCAGCCAATATTTTTGAAATTTCAAGTTACATATTTGAATCAATTGTCTCCACATGCCCAGAAAGAAATATTAACTTTACTTTTGTATGTTTCTAGTTAACATAATGAAATCATTCTAGGTTTGCAGATGCATACTACTTAATAGTTTTATCTGTTAATAAATGTTTTGCTGCTTTCTAATATGCATCTCCTAAACTTGTGGGAACTATATCTATTGCTGTATATGAATAATACCAATATTCCAATTTCATGAGGAATAATCCAGTAGTTTTAATGCACTTATGCTTCTTCTTCATTCTATTAGAAACTACCAGTTAAAGTTTCTTTTTTCTTTTTTTTTTTTTNAGGGCTTGTTAATCTTGTATCCCATTTCTGCCCTGTTACAATTTAAAGATTGTCACAAGAAGGATAAATTTCATGCCATTTTCTGTTCTCATTACAATCTTCAGATTGTTATGAGAACGGATTAATTTTGCTCAATTTTCTGCCCTCGTTACAGACTGTTATGAGAATGGATTAATTTTATGACATTTTCTTCTTTCATTATAATCTTTGTTATGGGAATGAGAATATGTAATGAGAATGAGAGCATATCAAGCATTAAAAGGTCTGGGAGAGCTCATGACAAAGATTGTAACAAGAAGAGAAAACGGCACCCAATCCATTCTTGTGACAATTTTAAGATTGCCAAGCGAACCCAGAGTGACACTGCATTTATCCGCTCTGAAGACAAAGATTGTTGAGAAAATGGGAATGAGAGCAAAATTAATCAGTTTTCCTGACAATCTTGAGACTGTACTTATGCTTACAGTATATTTTCTCTTACACAGTACTTACATGAAAACATGTGCATTGCCATTAAATGTTATTTATTGGAAAATGTCATTTTCATATTTTATTTTTTCTATCTCTTCTGTCTTTTACTTTCAATTTCTCTTTCCTTTTTCACTCTCTCTCCTCTTCCCTCTTTCTTTTTTTCCTTCTTTATCTCTTCCTTTATCTTTAATGGATACAAAGACATTTATTTTTTTTAATTATTAAATTTAACTGGAAATTAGTATCTTCTAAAACTGTCAGTAAAAGCAAAACTATACCAAAATTAGCCCACAATAAAATAAGAGTTAGGGTCTCCTGCAGCCAATATTTTTGAAATTTCAAGTTACATATTTGAATCAATTGTCTCCACATGCCCAGAAAGAAATATTAACTTTACTTTTGTATGTTTCTAGTTAACATAATGAAATCATTCTAGGTTTGCAGATGCATACTACTTAATAGTTTTATCTGTTAATAAATGTTTTGCTGCTTTCTAATATGCATCTCCTAAACTTGTGGGAACTATATCTATTGCTGTATATGAATAATATCAATATTCCAATTTCATGAGGAATAATCCAGTAGTTTTAATGCACTTATGCTTCTTCTTCATTCTATTAGAAACTACCAGTTAAAGTTTCTTTTTTCTTTTTTTTTTTTTACTTTATTTTACTTTACAATACTGTATTGGTTTTGCCATACATCAACATGAATCCGCCACGGGTGTACACGTGTTCCCAATCCTGAACCCCCCTCCCACCTCCCTCCCCATACCATCTCTCTGGGTCATCCCAGTGCACCAGCCCCAAGCATCCTATATCCTGCATCAAACCTAGACTGGCAATTCGTTTCTTCTATGATATTATACATGTTTCAATGCCATTCTCCCAAATCATCCCACCTTCTCCCTCTCCCACAAAGTCCAAGACTGTTCTATACATCTGTGTGTCTTTTGCTATCTCACATACAGGGTTATTGTTATCATCTTTCTAAATTCCATATATATGCGTTAGTATACTGTATTGGTATTTTTCTTTCTGGCTTACTTCACACTTTTTTAAAAGTGCTGCTAAGTCACTTCAGTTGTGTCCGACTGTGCGACCCCATAGATGGCAGCTACCAGGCTCCCCCATCCCTGGGATTCTCCAGGCAAGAACACTGGAGTGGGTTGCCATTTCCTTCTCCAATGCATCAAAATGAAAAGTGAAAGTCAAGTCGCTCATTCATGTCCAACTCTTAGTGACCCCATGGACTGCAGCCCACCAGGCTCCAGTATATGTAAATGGCTACATATTGAGCATATATATATGTAATGGGTACGTATGTTTTCGTGTATATATGTTTATATAAACATATATGTTCGTATGCATGTTTGTATGTGTGTACATGATATTTCATCATTTTTCAATATTGTATATCAAATGAAAGACACTCTGGAAAAATTAGCTTGGTACAATCAAATCACTGCCAGAAATGATGCCTATAGTATTACTGAATATTAATAATGGAAAACATAGTCAAGAATATCACATAATTCACTTTGTCACTATTCCAGGACTGTATACTTAATTTTATATATGCATTTTTTGTCCTGACATTTCTATTAAAACCAGGAGGTAAAGTTCTTATAGAATTCTAAGACCATTCATCCTGAGATCATTAATCCATGTCTCTTAATTCAAACTACTCTGCATTGTACTTATGCATCACTGGAAACTAATGTATACTGAGTGATTGAAAAAAATAAATGTTTAGCATTGATCAAAATTTGATATCATACTCAGGAAAGCTTCCTGACCACATGCTAAAATGACTTCTCTGTGTTTTGATGAATGAGTCTCATTTTCTATATCAGTGCACTGTTAATGATTTCCATTATCAAATCACTTCATCCTAATTCTTTTGTTTTTCCCCTCATGACACAAATCCTTAGCCCCCTTTTCTCTAGCTGGAATTTTCTTTGTTTACAAATGTCACGCTTGTTTATGTTTGTGTGCACGTGTTACACTGTTGTGAGAAATGTTCTCTACAATACTGAGCAGAGGCCAGATTCCTTGGGGTGATGACTAGCAGGAGGGCTGGGGGTGGAGAGCCTTTAGCAGAAGCCAAGCTGGCCCAAAAGAAGCATGAGGAGCATCTGCAGGACATCATGGAGAAAAGTGCTAAGAAAAACGTGGCCAAGGGCCCCTGGACACTGGAACCAAAAAAGCTGTGCAGAACTGTGGGTGAGGCCACTTCCCCCCCTAAGTCCCTTTCTCCGACCCTCAGAGAGCGACCCCCTGGGTGTATTTGTTGTACAAACCATGTGAACCCAGCCAGCAGGCCAATCACATCTTAACGTACATACTCAGAGGCACAGTACATATTATACTATTTCAACCCCCCCCCCAAAAAATATATATATATCTCCCATCTTTCTGGCTTGAAATTCTCTCCTTAAAAAATATGTCATGGACATTAGTTCTCATTTTAGCAGATGTTTCCACATAGTTAGCATTCCACTGATTCGCTCTGGTTTTTGCCTCTTCTACATAAACCTCACTTTTATCTTCTAAATCTGATTTGTAGCCAGCCAGCAAAAGTGAAACCTTCTCATCTTCTTTTGCTCTTGACATGTGCTCCCTGCAACCAGCTGCGGCTACAAAGGATTCAGTATCTGTAATAGGAGCTGTTGCTGCTGCTAAGTCGCTTCAGTCGTGTCCGACTCTGTGCGACCCCATAGATGGCAGCCCACCAGGCTCCCCCGTCCATGGGATTTTCCAGGCAAGAACACTGGAGTGGGGTGCCATTGCCTTCTCCCTGTAATAGGAGAACACAGAGGAAGCCCTCCCTGATCGGGCAGTTCAGTCCTCCTGCCCGGGGGGATTCAGATTTAAAAACACAGCAAATCAATGCACTTCAAGAGTCCAAGAAAAAGTTTTTTAAAGGTTTTTGTTTGTTTGTTTGTTTGTTTTTGCAGCAGCATCACTGAAACCAGTTAATCATGGAGGTGGCCTGAGGTGAAGCAGTAACAGTACCTGTTACTGTAGGAGAGGTTATGGTAAGTATACTGTGAGAAAAGGGTGTACCTGTACAGATTCCCTTCAAACGATGGTCCTGACCCACTAGGCTAACTTTATTTGACTCAGGTTCTTGGCCTAAAATCTGCTGCTACAAAGTTGAAGGTCTAAAATGGTTGCAGAGACCCTTGTAAATGCATTCATTCCATTGTTGCTAGAAGGATCAATTTAAAAGGTAAAGTTTGACCACATCCTACTGTGGCCTAATGGTCAGAAAACAACGTTAGAGCGTCTTAAAAAGACATTAGGGTCCTCAGTGACTGGCCCTTGGGTACCTCTCCAGCTCTCATCCTTTGCCTTCATTCTCTGTCTCATGCTTTTAGTTTCAGCCCACATATGGTGCCATTTCTCACCTGTGTGCATTTGATCATGACAGTAGCCTGTCTGGAACATTCTTCTATACATCAGCACTCATCCTCTCTAGAAAGGCCAAGGGACCCAGGTCACTTTGCGTGTCCTTCCCTGATGTTGCCACAATACCTAATGACGCTCTCTCCATTGGGGGGGGTGGTGCGCGCGTAGCGTCATTCTTCTTTACCTCATCCCAAACTCTGCTTTTAACAAAATTTTGTAATCTAAGCACCCAGCATATTATTGACTCATAGTAGGCACCTAAGAAAACATTTATGAGTGAACAAGAGTTAGTTGCTACATTCTAGTGACACTTATAGGTATTATTTCTTATAAATTACTCTTGAACAGCCAGCCAAGCAATCACTAATTTTTACTGTCCTCCTGTTACATACTATTGGGCTCAATAAAGTGATTCATATGCATTATTTAATTATGTGCTCACAACAACCCTGTGAGCTAAGTATTATTATAATCCCAAAGTGCAGTCAAAGTAATTGAAGGTTAACAAGATTATGTATATCTCCTGAAGTGGTAAAACTTGGAGGTGGAGTCCACCACTGAAGCTATATCTGTGTGGATCAAGAATATACATGCTTGATCACTGTATTATCCTTATCTTTAAAGTAGTTTTCATGTAAGGAAAACTACTTCAATGCAATATAAATATCTTGCTGCTGCTAAATTGCTTCAGTTGTGTCCGACTCTGTGCGATCCCATAGAGTGCAGCCCATCAGGCTCCCCCGTCCCTGGGATTCTCCAGGCAAGAACACTGGAGTGGGTTGCCATTTCCTTCTCCAATGCATCAAAGTGAAAAGTGAAAGTCAAGTCGCTCAGTCATGTCCAACTCTTAGTGACCCCATGGACTGCAGCCCACCAGGCTCTTCCATCCATGGGATTTTCCAGGCAAGAGTACTGGAGTTGGGTACCATTGCCTTCTCCGGTAAATATCTTGCTGCTGCTGCTGCTGCTGCTAAGTCGCTTCAGTCATGTCTGACTCTGTGCGACCCCATAGACGGCAGTCCACCAGGTTCCCCCGTCTCTGGGATTCTCCAGGCAAGAGCACTGGAGTGGGTTGCCATTTCCTTCTCCAATGCATCAAAGTGAAAAGTCAAAGTGAAGTCGCTCAGTCGTGTCCGACTCCGCGACCCCATAGACTGCAGCCTACCAGGCTCTTCCATTCATGGGATTTTCCAGGCAAGAGTACTGGAGTGGGGTGCCATTGCCTTCTCCGATAAATATCTCACAAGGGGCTTATACTTACTATACTTGTACTATTCTTTGTTGAGTCCCTGTAGCTCAAATGGTAAAGAATCTGCCTGCATGAAGGAGACCTAGATTCAATCCCTGGGTCAAGAAGATCCCCTGGAAAAGGAAATGGCAATCCACTCCAATATTCTTGCCTGGAGAATCCCACGGATGGAGGAGACTGGCGAGCCCCCTCAGTCCATGGTTTAGCGAAGAGTTGGACGCGACTGAGTGAATAACACCACCAATACTTTCTTTTTATGGAAATAATAAAAAAAGTAGCTTTTAATTTTGAGTTTCTGTTATAAAAAATAATGTTGAAATAGTTTTGAGATACACGTCAAGATAATTAGGCAGCTGAAGTAAAAAAAAATTACTTTGAAGGTCTTTTAGGAGAAAACTGGGGCAGGGGGGGTGGTTAACTAGCTTAGCTGGTTAACTAGATTAGTTATCTTTACTTCTATAATTGGTAAGATATTTGCTTGGTTCCATAATTCACACTGTATGTGTATTCATTATGAATGTCACCTGGTCAATTTAATTGCAATATGTGATATCTAATTTGCAGAGGCATCTGTATTAGGCCACAATTTTGTGTGAATAAAAATACCATGCATTCAGTAAAATAAATGGAACTCATTTAAGTTTTTAGATGCACAAGGCCACTGAGGAAAATCTTATGGAATTTAGGAGGTTGTTAATTATGAAAGAGAGGAATCTGTTCCAAAATGGTGGCTGGAGAAAATCTTTGCTATTAACTAAAAATTTGAATTTTTAGTCTCATTTGGAGACTACTTAACGTCAATGATGTTATCCTTTGTTCATCAAAATCAGTTGACTTAAATGAAGTGCTTAGAATTTTTTCAACATGTCTTAAACTATTGATAATAACACACAGGCGCACACAGAAGAAACACATTCTGTTTTGGTGAGGGGTGGTGGGCAGGCATAGTAATAGCTACAAATAAAAGCATCTCAACAAGCCCCTGGAAAAAAGCTAAAACTTAACTCTGTTTCTCTTGGTCTGATGTCAGATGTAAAATGAATAGGTCTGTTCTGAGGTCAGAATGAGAAGAAAAAGATCAACGTGACCTCTGGGAAATAAAGGTTATTTGACATTTTTGGGGATTATCTGCTAAAGGCATTGACCACGTATCAGAGTAAATGCTTGACAGGCAGGGTAAGACTTCATTTTCCCTGAAGTTAAATATAAAGACAGAAGTTAAGCCCATACCTCCCTCAGCTGGAGCAGTTGCTGAAATCAGTAGCCTTGATCGATGATGCATTTTCAAAATCAAAACAAGCATCAGTGTCTCCAATCTAATCACATCTCCTAAAGCTGCTGCTTCCTGCGGGAATTTAATTGCTGTGACATTAGACTCCAGACAACAGGCACTTCTCAAGGCTACCCATCAAGGGAGGGACAAAAATCAGTGGGATAGTGTCAAAGCTGTTAGATACAAAACCTGGTAAAGACCCCATGTGAGTAATTTTCCTCCCTCAATTTCAGCAGTAAAATTTAATGGATCCTTTATAACAAGTTTAAAAATGCCCCAGTATTGTACTAGCCATGAAAAAGATAAAAAATATCTTTGTCTTATAGAAACTCAGCCTTATTTTTTCCATGACCTGAAATGTATCCTGATACACAAACATTATGGCTTTGATTTTTATGGAGATTTGTTTTTAAGTATCATTTCTATAGGAAGACCTGGAAGTGAAAAGGTTAACCTTTTTTAATTACAATTTTCATGACAGAGTATTTCTGCAGATTAACCAAAGATAATAAGAAATAATTTTCATAAGCAACTTTCCCCCACAATCAGCTGATTTCAGATCTCATGTTCATTAAATCCTTTTAATACACAACATTCCCTTCTCCACAAGACCCTTCTGCCAAGGGAAACACTTTTTGCCTGTCTTGTCAAAAGAGCTAGAAGACATGTGTTACTTCCCAAGTTATCCTCTTTACACTACCTTACAGAGAAAATGAATAGCAATAACACAAACACCAGGAAAATTAAGGCACAGAGAATGGAAAGAGCTAAGTAAACTCTGAAACTTTAAAACAGTAAAATGAAAGATCCACAGGGAAAGGTAATATGGAGGAGTCTCATAAGGTATAAAATAATTTTATGGGTTCTTAGTGAACATGAAAAAATATTTCTTGATATTGTGCAAAGTATTTTAGCTAGGATAATAGGGTTTGTTGCTTTTCTTTCTTATTGGGATAGAAGTCAAATGATTTTACTAATTAACTATCATTTGCAACTTTCACCTCTATCTAAAGTACTCCTGTAATAAGACTCATATTCTAAACAAGCATATTATTATATTTAAAGTTTAAAACAGGATAGATCCATTCATTTATGATCAATATAGTAACAGTGCTATGTATTCATGCATTACTCTGTGTTTTAAAAATTTATCATATGGATTACCTTAGCAAATTTATAAGGTATTGTAATCTCCCATTGATTGATAAGGAAATAAGAGTAAGTGATTTGCTAAAAATCTCTCAGCTAGGAACTGAGGATCTGGAGCTTAAGATCGATAGGGTGTTTACAAGTCCAATACTTGTTCTACCACAGACAGTATTAATTTTTAGACACTTACTTCTGAGTACCTGCTGACCTTTTGTCACTCATTGTCTCAATTAGCTACTGCTGTATAGGAAACCACATTGAAACTTGGAGAATTAAAGCAACAACCACCATGAATTGGCTCTCATGATGCCATGGGTGGACAAAGCTGCTCTTTATACTTAATGTGGTGTCACCTGGGGCACAGTGGCTGAAATTTCCAAAATGGCCTCATTTGTAAGACTGCCAGTCTCGACCTACTGCTGGGAGGGGGACGAGCAGAGTCTGCTGGCCTGGGCCCTTGTTCTTTCCCAAGCGGGCCTCCTAAAATGGCTTCTTGGGTGGTCAGGTCCAAGAAAGAGTGTTCCAAGTAGTGAAGGCAGAAGTGACAGGTCTCTCAAAGCCCAGCTTCAGAAGTTACAGAGACTTCTGCTATTTTCCATTGGTCAGAACATCACAGGGATGGCTAGAGTCACTCACCAACTCTCTTTGCCTGGGGCCAAGATATTTCCTGGAAGACAGAAGTTTTGGTGCTAAAATCAGAGCATTCCTAAGCCAATCCAGAAGGCAGGTCAACCTATATAGTCCAAATTCAAAGGTGGGAAGCTATATTCCACCTTTGATTGAGGGGCGGTGGGGGGGGGGAGATCACATTACAAAAAAGCAGACATAGTGAATATTGTTGTCTTTGGAAATACCATATTTGAAAATACAATTTACTATAATCATTGAACTTTTGGGTGATTTCATTCCTATTAGTTACAATTAGTTTAGTAAATAAATCCATAAATTNACATTACAAAAAAGCAGACATAGTGAATATTGTTGTCTTTGGAAATACCATATTTGAAAATACAATTTACTATAATCATTGAACTTTTGGGTGATTTCATTCCTATTAGTTACAATTAGTTTAGTAAATAAATCCATAAATTGAATCAGACTGAATTATATGTTGGATTGTTTATTGCTTTGTTATATGTGCGTGTGTGCTAAGTTACTTCAGTCCTGTCTGACTGTGACGCTGTGGACTGTAGCCCACCAGATAAATAGCTTTAAATTTAGAGATTGGCCAGTGGGGATCATGGTCTCACTCTTTGTTAGAAATTTCTGCCCAAGAAATGTATCAGCCCCAGAGGGACTTAAGCCCTATTATTGACAGCTAGCACAGTTCAAAGACTACTAGAATTATATAGTTATATAATTTCTCCATTCTATAGAATATATGCAGATATTCTATAGTATAGCCTCTGGCCAACTGTGGCTATTAAGCATTTGAACTTTGGTGAGTGTGACTGTGGAAAATGTTTTAAATTGCATCTAATTTTAATTAACTTAAATTTTAAAAGTCAGATGGTGTTAGGGTTTACCTTATTGGGTCATACCATTTTGACATCATGATTCTCTTTAATCAAAAGGAAAAGAAGAAAATAGCAACATGATATTGTTAAGTCATGCATCAGGGTGATCCAAAGCTTGAAGACAATTTTTTCTTGGACATGATAGGGTAAAGTCAATGTTTGGACTACTGACTCAACATTTTTTAATGACTAGGACAACAAGAAGTGTTCTGAGGACAGGTAAACAGGTCTCTTTATACATACACATGTATGTTTCAAAATGGGATAAAACAAATTGGTTTTTGACTGAGTTTATCTGTAAGTATCATGTATTGGCCTCTTCCTAACTTTGTTTTTGTCTATACTCTATAAACTTTAGAAGGCTCATGTGGGCCTTTCCTGGTGAACTCAACAGTGAAGAACCTACTTGCAAGGCAGGAGATGAAGGAGACGAGGGTCNTTTGTAAGTATCATGTATTGGCCTCTTCCTGACTTCGTTTTTGTCTATACTCTATAAACTTCAGAAGGCTCATGTGGGCCTTTCCTGGTGAACTCAACAGTGAAGAACCCACTTGCAAGGCAGGAGATGAAGGAGACGAGGGTCTGATTCTTGGGTTGGGAAAATCCTCAGGAGGAGGGCATGGCAACCCACTCCAGTATTCTTGAAATACCTGAAAAATCCCATGGACAGTGAAGCTTGGTGGGCTACAGTTCAAAGGGTGGCAAAAAGTCAGATACAATGAGCACAGACATAATTAGCATAGCAAACTTAGATCCCCATGGACACCGCCAGAAAACTCATTCCCTACTTCCCCAATTAACTGTGCATTTGCACAATTCATTTTGTTTTGACAGTGCTAAGAATGTTTGATTCCATATCTCATTTGTTTTAGAATATTCATTCTCACAGTCACTAAATCCTTGGAATTGATTTCTCAATAAAATAGTCAATTGTCTACCTAGCACAAAAGATACCTGCATTTCTAAACTTGTGTTTATTTTGAGGAAAATTAAGTATATTTCTAAATAATACCTGACCACTGAAAATGTCTGAATGTAAACATTTATCTTAAAACTTCCATCTTTCTAAAGGAGATAGAAATCATTTATCTCAGCAAGGGATTTCTCCTGGAGAACAGTGAACAGATTGAGATGAAAATGGTGTCTATTTAAACCTATCCTCCCTATTTTTCAAAAGCGAGATTGGCTAGGAGATAAAATAGTCCCCACTTAATTTTGTCATAGAATAGGTA
>SJYW01048253.1:0-11919 GCA_006410735.1 Raphicerus campestris | reverse complement strand
CTTGAACATCTGGAAGTTCACGGTTCATGTATTGCTGAAGCCTGGCTTGGAGAATTTTGAGCATTACTTTACTAACGTGAGATGAGTGCAATTGTGTGGTAATTTGAGTAGAAACAGACAAACACCGGGAGCAGTTCACTCCCAGGGTCGCAGGTGAGGCATGAAGAGCCTTCTTCAGACTGTGATATCCGTGATGGCCACTCAGTAGCTAGAGATCTCGTCCTCTCTTTATCGACATCATCATCTGAAATCTCTGCCCCTTCATCACCCAAGCTCAGTCCCAGATACTGTCCTTGGACAATGTGATGGGAGAAAATTGTATGTTGTTGGTTGGGGAGGGGGGATCTGAAATGCAATTCTAGGCCCCAATCCCCTTGAAACATCTTACCAGACTCCTCTTTTCCCATCAAGACTCGTCACCCCAGGGCAGGGCCTTTGTGAAAATATGTGTTGGGAACATGCAGAGATGCATAGAGACTGGGGAGTGTGGTCAGAAGACCCACCAGGAGTGAGAGATGAGGGCCTGACAGGAGCTGTAGGACCAGAGATCTGACGCCTTACCTCGGGGGGCAGGGAATGTGGCTTTACAGTGTGGAAGGTCTTGATGAAATACAGAAGGGAAATGGAAATCGACCTAAAGTGGAAGTGCCAGAAATAATGGCTGGATGGGAAAGGAGACAAAGCCTCCCTCAAGGAAGATCTAGAAAAGAAGGCAGATGTCATTTTCCAGAAATAGGTTTAAATTCGAGGCAGACAGTGAGCTGGGGGCTTCAGGCTCTGTATTGTCCCTGGCCAAGGTGGTAATGGTTTGGGTCTCAATTTGGGGTTCTTGCTGACATTCCCCAGAAGATGAGATGGTTGGATGGCACCACCAACTTAACAGATGTGAGTCTGAGCAAGCCTGGGGAGTTGGTGATGGACCTGGAAGCCTGGCATGCTGGAGTCCATGGGGTCTCAAAGAGTAGGACATGAGTGAACTACTGAATGAACTGAACTGAACTGAACTGAACATTCACCAGTGTTTGCTCCTACTAGGTTCTGTGGGATCTTCACACACCAGAGCTCAGTGGGAAAGGCTTCGTGTGAGGATGGCAGCCTCTTGTTATCCAATCCCACAGACTCCCACCCAGGGTTGAAACTGAACGGCTCTCCCAGGACATTTGTGGCCCTGGGTTTGGGCACAGAAGCTCTCATGTGCGAGTGGTGGATGTAAAAATGGTGCCCATGTTGGGAGGCCCTTTGGACAGTGTGTGGAGGTCACTAGACAGTCATTTGTGTACAGATTCCCTATCCTCCTGCTGGTGTCCATCCCAAGTGGGGAATAACTTTTCTTTTTATGTTTATGCTCCAGCTAGCTCTGGAACTTTTTTCTTTACCTGTATGGTGGTCTGGATATTCTGGGTGAGGAGATGGCTCCTCTGTGGTCACTGTGAAGGAAAACAGAAGCAGAGAGACAATAGGGCCATCCCAGGTCACAGACATGACTTGGCCCCAGAGACCACCGTGATCTCAGCTTCAGAAGGATGGGCATCCCTCCCCACACACATGCCTGGATCCACTAGTTCAGAACTGATTCACAGAGTTTGAAGATAGGAGATCTCAGAGACCATCTGACTGGATCTCCACCCCTTGCTGCATCTTAATTAAGAAACTTTAGTCTTAACTGATCATAGAGTTGTCACCTCAGGATTTTTTGAATCATTGAAAAGTAGTGTTAGTTGCTCAACCGTGTCTGATGCTTTGCACCCCCATGGACTGTAGCCCACCAGTCTCCTCTGTCCATGTACTTCTCCAGGCAAGATTACTGGAGTGGGTTGTCATTCCCTTCTCCAGGGATTGAACCCAGGTCTCCTGCATTGCAGGCAGATTCCTTACCATCTGAGTCACCAGGGAAGCCCAGTTGATATAAAAGTAGACCCCAATGTGTAGCCCACAGCAGCATTTATTAAACCCAACACCCTCTCCTATATGCTTCTTCCACACTCCAAAGCCACTCTCATAGACTTTTTTTTTTTTTTTCTGCATTGTGTCTTGATTGTGACATCTGGGATCTCCATTGTGTCCTGCAGGATCTTTTGTTGCGGTGCACAGACTCCAGTTGTGTTGTGCTGGCTCTGTTGCTCCCCATGGCATGTGAGATCTTAGTTCCCCAACCTGGCATCTAACCTACATCCCTTGCATTGCATGGCAGACTCTNTTCTGCATTGTGTCTTGATTGTGACATCTGGGATCTCCATTGTGTCCTGCAGGATCTTTTGTTGCGGTGCACAGACTCCAGTTGTGTTGTGCTGGCTCTGTTGCTCCCCATGGCATGTGAGATCTTAGTTCCCCAACCTGGCATCTAACCTACATCCCTTGCATTGCATGGCAGACTCTTAACCGCTGGACCATTTTTGTAAACCTCTGAGCAGCATTTTACTGCTCCTCCCCCTCTGCAGGACTCTACTATATAGGTAAACTTAGCTTCTCAGATGCAAGCAGAACAGCAACTAAAATCTCTCCTTTTAAGGCTGAGGGAAACTGTAAGGGCAGCTGGATGATTCTCTTGGGTGAATTGGAAAAGGAAAGTCTGTGGATGCTCCCGGGTTCAAAAGTGTCTAGCTCATCATGTCAGGAACCACAGATGTTCATCTTGGTCAGAGATTGTGGTCAGGGGATTTACTAACTAGTTCAAGGTGGACCATAGCCACTGAAATAGAGGCCCAATTGGAGCAGAAGCAAGCTCACCCCACATTCGTAAAGAAGGGCTGGATGTCAGAGCTGCTGTGAAACTGTGGCAGCTGCATGTAAACTGTACTTCTTCCTTTTCGTGGACCTTCCACTATGATGGTTTCTAGTAAGCTTATCCAATATGGACTTAACACCTTAGCTTACACTGCAGTGCCCAGTGGTATAATCCCATCATGACTGATCACAGCTCATCAATAGCTTGCAGTCAGAACTTCTGTTTAGTTAGTCCTCTGGCATATAGCTCTTTCTCCTTGTTGTTGTTGTTGTTCAGCTGCTGAGTCATGGCCTACTCTTTGTGACCCCATGGACTGCAGCACGCCAGAATCCTCTGTCCTCCACTATCTCCCGGAATTGACTCAAACTCATATCCATTGTGGAGAAGGCAATGGCAACCCACTCCACTACTCTTGCCTGGAAAATTCCATGGATGGAGGAGCCTGGTGGGCTGCAGTCCATGAGGTAGCTAAGAGTCAGACACGACTGAGCAACTTCACTTTCATTTTCACTTTCATGCATTGGAGAAGGAAATGGCAACCCACTCCAGTGTTCTTGCCTGGAGAATCCCAGGGACAGGGGAGCCTGGTGGGCTGCCATCTATGGGGTCGCACAGAGTCGGACACGACTGAAGCAACTTAGCAGCAGCAGCAGCAGCATGTCGATTGAGTCAGTGATGCCATCCAACCATCTCATCCTCTGCCACCCTCTTCTCCGTTTGCCCTTCACTCTTTCCCAGAATTAGGGTCTTTTCCAATGAGTCAGCTCTTGACATCAGGTGGCCAAAGTACTGGAGCTTCAGCTTCAGCATCAGTCTTTACAATGAGTATTCAAGGTTGATTTCCTTTAGGATTGAACTGGCTTGATCTTCTTGGTGCTGTAGTAGATTTTGTCCATCTTCCTCATCGTAGAGTTTCATCTCATCTTATCATCATGTACTNTTCTGCATTGTGTCTTGATTGTGACATCTGGGATCTCCATTGTGTCCTGCAGGATCTTTTGTTGCGGTGCACAGACTCCAGTTGTGTTGTGCTGGCTCTGTTGCTCCCCATGGCATGTGAGATCTTAGTTCCCCAACCTGGCATCTAACCTACATCCCTTGCATTGCATGGCAGACTCTTAACCGCTGGACCATTTTTGTAAACCTCTGAGCAGCATTTTACTGCTCCTCCCCCTCTGCAGGACTCTACTATATAGGTAAACTTAGCTTCTCAGATGCAAGCAGAACAGCAACTAAAATCTCTCCTTTTAAGGCTGAGGGAAACTGTAAGGGCAGCTGGATGATTCTCTTGGGTGAATTGGAAAAGGAAAGTCTGTGGATGCTCCCGGGTTCAAAAGTGTCTAGCTCATCATGTCAGGAACCACAGATGTTCATCTTGGTCAGAGATTGTGGTCAGGGGATTTACTAACTAGTTCAAGGTGGACCATAGCCACTGAAATAGAGGCCCAATTGGAGCAGAAGCAAGCTCACCCCACATTCGTAAAGAAGGGCTGGATGTCAGAGCTGCTGTGAAACTGTGGCAGCTGCATGTAAACTGTACTTCTTCCTTTTCGTGGACCTTCCACTATGATGGTTTCTAGTAAGCTTATCCAATATGGACTTAACACCTTAGCTTACACTGCAGTGCCCAGTGGTATAATCCCATCATGACTGATCACAGCTCATCAATAGCTTGCAGTCAGAACTTCTGTTTAGTTAGTCCTCTGGCATATAGCTCTTTCTCCTTGTTGTTGTTGTTGTTCAGCTGCTGAGTCATGGCCTACTCTTTGTGACCCCATGGACTGCAGCACGCCAGAATCCTCTGTCCTCCACTATCTCCCGGAATTGACTCAAACTCATATCCATTGTGGAGAAGGCAATGGCAACCCACTCCACTACTCTTGCCTGGAAAATTCCATGGATGGAGGAGCCTGGTGGGCTGCAGTCCATGAGGTAGCTAAGAGTCAGACACGACTGAGCAACTTCACTTTCATTTTCACTTTCATGCATTGGAGAAGGAAATGGCAACCCACTCCAGTGTTCTTGCCTGGAGAATCCCAGGGACAGGGGAGCCTGGTGGGCTGCCATCTATGGGGTCGCACAGAGTCGGACACGACTGAAGCAACTTAGCAGCAGCAGCAGCAGCATGTCGATTGAGTCAGTGATGCCATCCAACCATCTCATCCTCTGCCACCCTCTTCTCCGTTTGCCCTTCACTCTTTCCCAGAATTAGGGTCTTTTCCAATGAGTCAGCTCTTGACATCAGGTGGCCAAAGTACTGGAGCTTCAGCTTCAGCATCAGTCTTTACAATGAGTATTCAAGGTTGATTTCCTTTAGGATTGAACTGGCTTGATCTTCTTGGTGCTGTAGTAGATTTTGTCCATCTTCCTCATCGTAGAGTTTCATCTCATCTTATCATCATGTACTTTTTCCTCTAATTTTTCTTTAATATTTCTTCTGTGGTTTCTCAAAGATTGCCACTTGTATATTTCTTTATAATTTTTAAATTCTTAATTTTTATTATGTGACCACTTTAAAATATGTACATTATTTTTATGCCTTTGCATATTGTTAGATTCAGAGAAAGCAATGGCAGCCCACTCCAGTACTCTTGCCTGGAGAATCCCATGGATGGAAGAGCCTGGTAAGCTGCAGTCAATGGGGTCATGAAGAGTCAGACACGACTGAGCAACTTCACTTTCACTTTTCACTTTCATGCATTGGAGAAGGAAATGGCAAACCACTCCAGTGTTCTTGCCTGGAGAATCCCAGGGACTGTGGAGCCTGGTGGGCTGCCATCTATGGGGTTGCACAGAGTAGGACATGATTGAAGTGACTTAGCAGCAGCAGCACTGTTAAATTAAAAATAGACTAAAATAGAATATAAGTAAGTAAAGACTCGGAAATGTTTGCAATGCATATATCCATTAATTACATGGCTGAATCCCATCTATCAGTGTCAGTATTTATATCTAAATGGCATGGGGTTTAGGCAACCACTGAATACTTCCATGAGGTACATGTATAAACCATGCTCAGTAGAACTTTGTGGAAACTCACTTGCATATTGAATGTAGGGGTTAAGTTCGTTTCCAGATCTCTGGGGCCTGGCAATGAAGCCAGCTGCATACAAAAGGTTGTGTTATGATAAAACATCTTAATGAGATCAAATCTACTCTAAGATTAACCAGTAAGCCTCAGTTTACATGCTTAGTGGGTCTTCTCAATGACCCTGAGATAGGTAATTGAAATACCCAATATTTATCCAGCTTCTTACATGTTGAAAAATGCATTCTTATAGTTTAATATTCGATGCCCATATTCCCATGTCTGACTCCATGTAATTTATACTTTTATCATAAATAGATCTGCTTAGAGTGCCATACACTCAGTGTTCCACATGTACATACTTTTGTCTGGCTTCCCAGTGATCTCCTATACACCATCCAAGATTCCACAGCATGTGGAATCTTCCTGGACTAAGAATTGAACCTGTGTCCTCTGCATTGACAGGCAGATTCTTATCCACTGCACCACGAGAGAAGTCCCATACCTCAGTTTTCAATGGTTACAAATTTTATTTTTCCCAGAAAAGAGTTTTTTTCTGATATGTATTATATACTGCATTTGAAGTCAGAAAAATACCTTTTGAAATCAGGCTTAGGATCATAAACTTTAGATAAGCACTATTTAATAGAAATACAGTAAGAGGCACATAGATAATTGAAGTTTTCTAGTAGTAATACTGAAAAAGTAGAAACTATAATATTAGTTTTAATAATGTATTTTTATTTTGATTTAAGTGGAGGCTAATTACAATATTATAGTGGTTTTTACCATACACTGATATGAATCAGCCATGGGTGTACTTGTGTTCCCCATACTCAAACTCCATTCCACCTCCCTCCGCATCCCATCCTTTTGGGTCATCCCAGGGCACAAGCCCTGAGCACCCTGTCTCATGCATCAAACCTGGACTGGTGATCTGTTTCACATATGATAATATACATGTTTCAATGCTATTCTCTCAAATCACCCCACCTTCTCCTTCTCCCACAGAGTCCAAAAGACTGTTCTATACATCTGTGTCTCTTTTGCTGTCTCGTATACAGGGTTATTGTTACCTCCTTTCTAGCTTCCATATATATGTGTTAGTATAATGTATTGGTGTTTTTCTTTCTGACTCCAGTTTCATCCACCTCATTAGAACTGATTCAAATGCATTCTTTTTAATGACTGAGTAATATTCCATTGTGCACATGTACCACATCTTTCTTATCCATTCATCTGCTGATGGACATCTAGGTTGCTTCCATGTCCTGGCTATTATAAGCAGTGCTGCAATGAACACTGGGGTACATGTGTCTCTTTAAATTCTGGTTTCCTCAGTGTGTATGCCCAGCACCGGGATTGCTGGGTCATATGACAATTCTATTTCCAGTTTTTTAAGGAATCTCCACATTGTTCTCCATAGGAGGCTGAACAGCACGCTTGTGAATAACCAACAAATCACAGAAGAAATCAAAAAAGAAATCGAAATATGCATAGAAAAGAATGAAAATGAAAACACAAAACATGTGGGACACTGTAAAAGCAGTGCTAAGAGGAAGGTTCATAGCAACACAGGCTTACCTCAAGAAACATGTCAAATAAATAACCTAACTCTACATCTAAAGCAACTAGCAAAGGATGAAATGAAGAACCCCAGGGTTACTAAAAGGAAAGAAATCTTAAAAACTAGGGCAAAAAAAATACAAAAGAAACAAAAGAGACCATAGCAAAAATCAACAAAGCTAAAAGCTGGTTCTTTGAGAAGATAAATAAAATGGACAAAGCATTAGCCAGACTCATCAAGAAACAAAAGGAGAAGAATCAAATCAACAAAATTAGAAACAAAAATGGAGAAATCACAAAAGACAACAAAGAAATACAAAGGATCATAAGAAACTACTATCAGCAACTATATGCCAATAAAATGGACAACTTGGAAGAGATGGACAAATTCTTAGAAAAGTATAACTTTACAAAACTGAGCCAGGAAGAAACAGAAAATCTTAACAGACCCATCACAAGCACAGAATTTGAAACTGTAATAAGAAATCTTCAAGCAAACAAAAGCCCAGGACCAGATGGCCTCACAGGTGAATTTTACCAAAAATTTAGAGAAGAGCTAACACCTACCCTACTCAAACTCTTCCAGAAAATTGCAGAGGAAGGTAAACTGCCAAACTCTTTCTATGAGGCCACCATCACCATAATACCAAAACCAGGCAAAGATGCCACAAGAAAAGAAAAGTACAAGCCAATATCACTGACATAGATGCAAAAATTTTTAACAAAATTCTAGCAAATAGAATCCAACAACACATTAAAAAGATCATACATCATGACCAAGTGGGCTTTATCCCAGGGATGCAAGGATTTTTCAATATACACAAATCAATCAATGTAATACACCACATTAACAAATTGAAAGATAGAGAGTCCCAAACAGGATCAACCCAAGGCGAAACACCCCAAGGCACATATTAATCAAATTAATGAAGATCAAACACAAAGAGCAAGTACTAAAAGTAGCAAGGGAAAAACAACAAATAACACATCAGGGGATCTCCATAAGGATAACAGCTGACCTTTCAATGGAAACTCTTCATGCTACAAGGGAATGACAAGATATACTTAAAGTGATGAAAGAGAAAAACCTACAACCCAGATTACTATACTCAGCAAGGATTTCATTCAAATATGAAGGAGGAATCAAAGCTTTACAGACAAGCAAAAGCTGAAAGAATTCAGCACCACCAAACCAGCTCTTCAACAAATGCTGAAGGGTCTTCTCTAGACTGGAAACACAGAAAAGGTTTATAAACTCAAACCCAAAACAACAAAGTAAATGGCAATGGGATCATACTTATCAATAATTCCCTTAAATGTAAATAGGTTGAATGCACCAACCAAAAGACAAAGACTGGCTGAATGGATATGAAAACAAGACCCCTATATATGCTGTCTACAAGAGATCCACCTCAAACCATGAGACACATACAGACTGAGAGTGAAGGGCAAGAAAAAGTCATTTCAGGAAAATGGAGACCAAAAGAAAGCAAGAGTAGCAATACTCATATCAGAAAAAATAGACTTTGAAATAAAAGCTATGAAAAGAGACAAAGAAGGACACTACATAATGATCAAAGGATCAATCCAAGAAGAAGATATAACAATTATAAATATATATGCACCCAACATACAAGCACCACAATATGTAAGGCAAATGCTGAAAAGTATGAAAGGGGGAATTAACAGTAACACAATAATAGTGGACGATGTTAATATCCCACTCACACCTATGGATAGATGAACCAAACAGAAAATTAGCAAGGAAACACAAGCTTTAAATGATACAATTGACTAGTTACACCTAATTGACATCTATAAGACATTTCACCCCAAAGCAATGAATTTCACCTCTTTCTCAAGTGCACATGGGACCTTCTCCAGGATAGATCACATCCTGGTCATAAATCTAGCCTTGGTAAATACAAAAAAAAATTGAAATCATTTCAAGCATCTTTTCTGATCACAATGCAGTAAGATTAGATGCCAACTACAGGGGGAAAAAAAAACTATTAAACATACAAACATATGGATGCTAAACAACATGCTTCTGAATAGCCAACAAATCACAAAAGACATCAAAATATGCATAGGAACAAATGAAAGTGAAAACATGACAACCCAAAACCTATGGGAATCAGTAAAAGCAGTGCTAAGGGGACGGGTCATAGCAATAGAAGCTTACCTCAAGAAACATGAGAAAAATCAAATAAATCACCTAACTTTACACTTAAAGCAACTAGAAAAAGAAGAAATTAAGAACTCCAGGGTTAGTAGAAGGAAAGAAATCATAAATATTAGGGCAGAAATAAATGAAAAAGAAACAAAGGAGACTATAGCAAAACTCAACAAAACTAAACGCTGGTTCTTTCAGAAGATAAGTAAAACAGACAAACCATTAGCCAGACTCATCAAGAAAAAAAGAAGAATGAAATCAAAAAATTAGAAATGAAAATGGAGAAATCATGACAGACAACACAGAAATATAAAGGATCATAATAGACTACTAACAGCAACTATATGGCAATAAAATGGATAACTTGGAAGAAATGGTAAATTCTTAGAAAACTATAATCTTCCAAAACTGAAAGAGAAATAGAAAATCTTAACAAACCTACCAGAAGCGTGGAAATCAAAACTGGAATAAAAATTCTTCCAACAAACAAAAGCCACAGGTGAATTCTACCAAAAATTTAGAGAAGAGCTAATACCTATCCTCCTCAAACTCTTCCAGAAATTTGCAGAGGAATGTAAACTGCCAAACTCATTCTATGATGCCACCTTCACCCTAATACCAAAGCCACACAAAGATGCCCCCAAAAAAGAGAACAACAGGCCAATATCACTGATGAACATAGATGCAAAAATCTTCAACAATATTCCAGCAAACAAAATTCAGCAACATATTAAAATGATCATACAGGCCAACCTAAGATGGTGGAGGAATAGGACAGGGAGACCACTTTCTCCCCCAAAAATTCATCAAAAGAACATTTGAACGCTGAGTAAATTCCACAAAACAACCTCTGAATGCCGTCAGATGATATCAGGCACCCAGGAAAGCAACCCACTGTCTTCAAAAGGAGGTAGGAAAAAATATAAAAGATAAAAAGAGAGACAAAAGAGGTTGGGATGGACATCCGCCCCAGGAAGGGAGTCTTAAAAAAGAGAGAGGTTTCCAAACACCAGGCAACACTCACTGGCGAGTCTGTGGTGAGCCTTGGAACCTCAGAGGGCAACATAACCGGGAGGAAAAATAAATAAATAATTTAAACCCACAGATTACGTGCCCAACGCTAACTCCCAGCAGAGAAGCAGCACAGATGCCTGCATCCACCACTAGCAAGTGGGGGCTGAGCAGGGAGGCGCAGGCTGCATTGCTTAGAGTAAGGACCGGGCTTAAATGCCCTGAGGGCAATCTGAGGTAACTAACTTGTGATAGCAAACCAGACTGTGGGATAGCTACCCCTTGAAAAGCCCTAACTTAAGACACCACCAGGCCCACTCACAGAACAAAGGACTGACTAGAGCTAGCCGGCTGCAGACTGGCCCATCCCCCACCAGAGACAGGCAGGCAAGGGCAGCCAGAGTCGGAAAGGGGCAATCACAGCCACAGGGAGCCATCGTCTACCAAACTGCAAGCAGACTTCATTGCTAACCAAGATTTCTAGGGATTCTGGATGGTCGACATCTGCCTGAGAAGATGCACCGGTTGTACACCCAGAAAACTGAGTGGCAGGGATGGGGGAGGCAACAAGTTGGAGCGACCACGCTCATCAAACACCTGGTCAGTCACCTGAGCTGCTTGGACCTGGGAAGGGAACAAAACGCAGGCCCAACCAAGTCTGCACCTTTGTGTACCCGAGTACCTGAACCTGAGCAGCTTAGACCTGGGAAGTGCACACAACCCAGGGCCGGCCTCAGACAGTTCCCAGCAGAGCAACCTAGAGCCTAAGCAGTGTAGACAGGGAAAACACACGCTGTAAGCGGGGACAAAACCAGGGTGGGTGAGACACTGTGAGCACACGCCAGTGATATTTGTTCACAGCGTTCCTCCCTCCCCAGAGGACGACTGAACAAGTGAGCCTACAAAAGTGTCCACCACCACCCCCTTGTATCAGGGCGGAAATTAGACACTGAAGACACCAGCAAACAGAAGAAGCTAAAACAGAGGGAACCGCCTTGAAAGTGACAGATGGAGAAGTCTTGAGGCTACTGTAAGAATAAGACTGAAAACCAGAGGCAGGAGGATTAAGTCCAAATCCTGAGAACACCAGAGAACTCCTGACTCCAAGGAACATTAATCGATAGGAGCTCACCAAACGCCTCCATCAGTTCAGTTCAGTCACTCAGTTGTGTCTGACTCTTTGCGACCCCATGAATCGCAGCACGCCAGCCCTCCCTGTCCATCACCAACTCCCGGATTTCACTCAGACTCATGTCCATCGAGTCAGGGATGCCATCCAGGCATCTCATCCTCTTTCGCCCCCTTCTCCTCCTGCCCCCAATCCCACCCAGGAACAGAGTTTTTTCCAATGAGTCAACTCTTTGCATGAGGTGGCCAAAGTACTGGAGTTTCAGCTTTAGTATCATTCCTTCC
>SJYW01048252.1:0-13201 GCA_006410735.1 Raphicerus campestris | reverse complement strand
GGAACTAGACTGTTTATTACATTGGAGGGAAAGTAGTTTTTATATTTTTTTCACTCTTTGTATTATGAACATTTTCAGATACACATAAAGTAGAGAAACACTCTTGTCACACCCAGGTATTTTTATTGCCTTGGAGCTGCATGTTAACTCCTTCTCCGAGAGAAATGGTTATGGGGGAGAGCTCCCCGTAAAGTACTCTGGTTTGGGGGGTAGATGCTCAGGAACAGGGGGTTTTCTGAGGCTTGATCATGCCTTTGCGTATGCCAAGCTTCCTTCCTCATGACCTTTGCCATGGGCGGAGTTCCTTATGCTGGCCCCCGGCAGCCTGTCCTTTTAAGTTTCTCCTTTTAACAAGACCGATAATAAAGGTCTGCTTTATCATAGACCCAAGTTTGGGAACTAGACTGTTTATTACATTGGAGGGAAAGTAGTTTTTATTTTTTTTCAATCTTTGCATTATGAACAATTTCAGATACACATAAAGTAGAGGCAGTAATATAATGAATTCTATGTACTTAACTTCAACAAGAATCAAACTCATGACTAATCTTGTTTCACCTGAACCTTGTTTACTCCCACCCAACACCTCTTAAATGATTTTTAAGCTAATTTCAGTTATCATANGTAGAGGCAGTAATATAATGAATTCTATGTACTTAACTTCAACAAGAATCAAACTCATGACTAATCTTGTTTCACCTGAACCTTGTTTACTCCCACCCAACACCTCTTAAATGATTTTTAAGCTAATTTCAGTTATCATACTACTTAATCATTGATATTACAAGATATAGAGAGAAGTATTTTTAAATCATCAAATAAATCACTTTATGCTCTTGTGGTAAAGTCTACCCTAGGTTCCCATCATTGTTGAAATAAAATCCAAATCCCCTGATACTATTACCATCAGTCCATATCAACCTCTCTAAACCATTTTCCCTCTTGCTGCCATCACCTTTATCCAAAAGGCTTTTGACACTCTGGAATTTCTACTCACCTAGCTTTTCCTTTGCCTCCAAAACTCTCCCACACAATCTTCATGTAGTTATCCTCTTCTTGTTATTTAGAGTTCAGCTTAAATACTAACTTCTCAGAAGGACATTCCCCGACGGTCACTGTGAAATAACCACCGAGACACTCTAGCAGGAAACCTTACTTTTTTTCATAATATTTGTCTTGATACTGGCTATTTTTAGCCTGTGTGTGCTTAGTCATTCAGTTGTGTCTGACTCTTTGCTACCCCATGGACTGTAGACTGTCACGCTTTTCTGTCCATGAGGATTCTCCAGGCAAGAATACAGGAGTGGGTTGCCATGACCTCCTCCACAGGATCTTCCCAACCCAGGGATTGAGCCCAGGTCTCCTGCACTGCAGGCGGATTCTTTACCATATGAGCCACTAAGGAGCCCAAGAATACTGGAGTGGGTACCCTATCCCTTCTCCAGGGGATCTTCCCAACCCAGGAATCGAACCAAGGTCTCTTGCATTACAGGCAGATTATTTACCAGCTGAGCTATTTGTAGCTAATTACCTGCTAGCTGTTCACTCTACTAGATACTGAAAGTGGGAGAGTTAGTATTTTTTGCTACTATATCCTTATGTAAAGACCAAGTATTCCTTTTCATAGCATGTGCTCAATAGATACTTGTTAAATGAATAGACTGGTGAGCTTTCTATTACATGGACCAAAAGTCTCAGTATTTGTACCAATAAACTAAATCAACTTCATTAAGTCAAATAGTTTCTGGGACAATATGGTCCTGTCCAAGGTTTAGAGTTACATACAATGAGAAACAGGGAGCTTTCTCAGGGGCTCAGTAGGTAAAGAATCTGCCTGAAATGCAGGAGACACAAGATTTGTGGGTTAGATCCCTGGGTTGGGAAGATCCCTTGGAGAAGGAAATGGCAAGCAAGGAAATTTCAGAAAAAGTTCTGCTTCATTGACTATGTGAAAACCTGTGACTGTGTAGATCACAACAAACTGTGGAAAATTCAAGAGAAGGGAATACCAGACCACCGTACCTGTCTCCTGAGAAACCTGCATGTGGATTAAGAAGCAACAGTTAGAACCTTACGTGGAAAAACTGACTGGTTCAAAATTGAGAAAGGAGTACAAAAAGGCTTTATATTGTCACTCTGTTTATTTAATTTATATGCAGAGTACATCATGAGAAATGCTGGCTGGACGACTCACAAGCTGGTATTGAGACTGCTGGAGAAAAATCAATAATCTCAGATATGTATATGATACCACTCTAATGGCAGAAAGTGAGGAGGAAACAAAGAGTCTCTTGATGATGGTAAAAGAAGAGAATGAAAAAGCTAGCTGAAAATTTAATATTCAAAAAACTAAGAACATGGTATCCAGTCCCATCACTCCATGGCAAATAGATGGTGGAAAAGTGGAAGCAGTGACAGATTTTCTTTTCTTGGGCTCCAAAATCACTGCAGATGGTAACTGCAGCCATGAAATTAAAAGACACTTGCTCCTTGGAAGAAAAGCTAGGACAAACCTACACAGCATATTAAAAAAGCAGAGATGTCATTTTGCTGACAAGGTCCACATCATCGAAGATATAGTTTTACCATAGTCGTGTGTGGATGTGAAAGTTGGACCATAAGAAGGCTGAGTGTCAAGGAATTGATGTTTTCAATATTTGGTGTTAGAGAAGACTCTTGGGAGTCCCTTGGACTGCAATGAGATCTACCAGTCAACCCTAAAGGAAACCAACTCTGAATATTCATTGAAAGGACTGATGCTGAAGCTGAAGCTCCAATACTTTGGCAACCTGATGCAGAGCCTGCTCATCAGAAAAGACACTGATGCTGGGAAAGATTGAAGGCAAAGGAGAAAAGAGCAGCTGAAGATGAGATGGTTGGATGGCATCACTGACTCAGTGGACATGAATTCTGAGCACACTCCAGAAGTTAGTTAAGGACAGGGAAGCCTGGCATGCTGCAATCCATTGGGTCACAAATAGTCGAACCTGGCTTAGCAACTGAACAACAGGAACAGGAACCACAGAAGTAGGGGAATGCCAGTCTGCTTCTTTAAGATTAAATATGTTGATATGTTTTTGTCTTATTTGAGTGAAGAATGAGTTGTTAGAGCTGGATTAGGGAATGCACAGTACACTGAAGAGCAGTAAAACAATTGAAATGCCTCTTGTAACACAATTTAAGATAGTTTGGACATAAAAATTAAGGATCAAAGGTTTCTATTTTTGTTTTTGAGCCCTTCAGATATAAACTCAGCTCTACCACATCCAGTAACTTTCTATGGACATTGACCTTTTGTCAGCCTACTTCTCAATATGAAACCACTGTGAATTATCCTCTCTAATGAATTCTTGATCAATTTTGAATCAGAATATACTAATGATTAAATAAAATATATAAGCAATAAGTAGAAGGCAGCATACAAGGAGGGCTAATAATGAAAGGTTTTGCTGTCAAAACCACCTCTGGAGGTGCCATTGGATGGGAAATGATGAGTAAATCTTGTTAATTTTTCCATTTTCTCTATACAAATAATAACCTGATATGGCAATGCGCCATCCTTGCAAATGCTGTCACTTCCCCATATTCCAGAAGATTGCTTCATTTAAGCTCCTTGAAAGGAATTCAGGAACCATCATTAGTTAAGGATACCTTATAATCAAAAAGTCATTACCTAGAANGGCTCCAAAATCACTGCAGATGGTAACTGCAGCCATGAAATTAAAAGACACTTGCTCCTTGGAAGAAAAGCTAGGACAAACCTACACAGCATATTAAAAAAGCAGAGATGTCATTTTGCTGACAAGGTCCACATCATCGAAGATATAGTTTTACCATAGTCGTGTGTGGATGTGAAAGTTGGACCATAAGAAGGCTGAGTGTCAAGGAATTGATGTTTTCAATATTTGGTGTTAGAGAAGACTCTTGGGAGTCCCTTGGACTGCAATGAGATCTACCAGTCAACCCTAAAGGAAACCAACTCTGAATATTCATTGAAAGGACTGATGCTGAAGCTGAAGCTCCAATACTTTGGCAACCTGATGCAGAGCCTGCTCATCAGAAAAGACACTGATGCTGGGAAAGATTGAAGGCAAAGGAGAAAAGAGCAGCTGAAGATGAGATGGTTGGATGGCATCACTGACTCAGTGGACATGAATTCTGAGCACACTCCAGAAGTTAGTTAAGGACAGGGAAGCCTGGCATGCTGCAATCCATTGGGTCACAAATAGTCGAACCTGGCTTAGCAACTGAACAACAGGAACAGGAACCACAGAAGTAGGGGAATGCCAGTCTGCTTCTTTAAGATTAAATATGTTGATATGTTTTTGTCTTATTTGAGTGAAGAATGAGTTGTTAGAGCTGGATTAGGGAATGCACAGTACACTGAAGAGCAGTAAAACAATTGAAATGCCTCTTGTAACACAATTTAAGATAGTTTGGACATAAAAATTAAGGATCAAAGGTTTCTATTTTTGTTTTTGAGCCCTTCAGATATAAACTCAGCTCTACCACATCCAGTAACTTTCTATGGACATTGACCTTTTGTCAGCCTACTTCTCAATATGAAACCACTGTGAATTATCCTCTCTAATGAATTCTTGATCAATTTTGAATCAGAATATACTAATGATTAAATAAAATATATAAGCAATAAGTAGAAGGCAGCATACAAGGAGGGCTAATAATGAAAGGTTTTGCTGTCAAAACCACCTCTGGAGGTGCCATTGGATGGGAAATGATGAGTAAATCTTGTTAATTTTTCCATTTTCTCTATACAAATAATAACCTGATATGGCAATGCGCCATCCTTGCAAATGCTGTCACTTCCCCATATTCCAGAAGATTGCTTCATTTAAGCTCCTTGAAAGGAATTCAGGAACCATCATTAGTTAAGGATACCTTATAATCAAAAAGTCATTACCTAGAACTAAAAACTCATTATCTAGAAAGGATTTTAATTAAAAACAAAGTTCCTTTCTACCCATTTGAAACAGAGTAAGAACTTTACAAAAATCATTTTCAAGTGGATAAAAAGACAGGAAATAAACGGCTCTTTTAATCCAAACATGACAGTAGAGAGAATTGCCACCCCCCAACCCCCCAAAATCCTGCTCAGGCAGATAAACTTAGCATATTCCAAAGAAACAAAGGACAGACTTGACGCCATTTGCCAGTTTCCTCATCTCCCCCTGTTTTGTACTTTACTAACATGAAGATAAGTTATTAGGATGAATTCTATGTTAGGAAGAGTACTCAATCACTATAATGGTAAGACTAGTGTTGGGGGGGCATATTTACAAACTCAGCTATGAAAAATCATAATTTTCTTTATTTTCTATAATTCAGCCTAGTTTCAATCTTAATTACATTCTGCCCAAGAGAAAATAAAAAGTATTACTTTGCTAATTCAGGGTACACTCAAGGATTCTGCCTACCCTTCCCTTTCTTCCTGGTACTGTGTCTAAATAAAATAGTTAACTTTTGTAGGAGGTACCATAGGAAAAGGTATGTTGTCCTCAGTCATCATCTGTCTATAGTGACATCCACCAAAGTACATTCTTCAGGCTGGATTGTGGATTGAAGTCCTCACAAGGGCATCATCTCATTTGAGGGTCAAAGTTTCATGTGACCTCGTATGATCCATGGCACACAGCTGCTGCAAGTCTCCTCCATTTTTTTTGATTCACAATGTCAGTATCATCAAAAAAAAAAATCTGTCATACTATAAGTCTTGATGCATGGAGAATGCATTTAGCCTGTTAATTTCTATATTCTCTTATGCCAAGGAGGCATATAGAACCTTAGCAGAACAGATCCCTAAAATTATGAGGAGATTTTACTTTACCCCCATTAGTTTAGGATCAACTCAAGTGAGAGGAAGAGTTAAGAAACCCATGTCAACACCTTGATTGCTAAACACCTTACTGCAGCTCTAAGAATCTTTCTCTTGGCTGGAGCAGGTACTGGAAAAGAACTGCTTCTGTGAGATCAGTATTTTTCCCCCAATTTTGTTGTTTACTCATGCACCCTAGAGCCTGTGCTCTGGGACAAGAGAAGCCACAGCAACAAAAAGCCAGTGCATAACAAGAGAAGAGCCCCTACTCACTGCAACTAGAAAAATGTCCACACGGGAACAAAGACCCGGTACATTTAAAAATAAATGAATAAATAAATAAAAATTTAAAGATATATAAAAGGCAAGAATGTTAAGTCCATGTCTTTGTTCTTCTGTTCTCTAAATTCTGCTGCTGCTGCTAAGTCACTTCAGTCGTATCTGACTCTGTGCGACCACATAGACAACAGCCCACCAGGCTCCCCCGTTCCTGTGATTCTCCAGGCAAGAACACTGGAGTGGGTTGCCATTTCCTTCTCCAATGCATGAAAGTGAAAAGTGAAGGTGAAGTCATTTAGTCGTGTCCGACTCTTAGTGACCCCATGGACTGCAGCCTATCAGGCTCCTCTGTCCATGGGATTTTCCAGGCAAGATCACTAATGACAGTTTAGTATTAACCCTTATGTAATGTTATAAAATTAACCACACAACTGCACTCATTTCACATGCTAGCAAGGTAATGCTCAAAATCTTTCAAGCTAGGCTTCAACAGTATGTGAATCAAGAATTTGCAGATGTACAAGCTGGATTTAGAAAAGGCAGAGGAACCAGGAATCATATTGCCAACATCTGTTGGATCATAGAAAAAGCAAGAGAATTTCAGTAAAACATCTGCTTCTGCTTCATTGACTACATGAAAACTTTTGACTGTGTGGATCACAACAAATTGGAAAATTCTGAGACATGGGAATACCAGATCATCTTACCTGCCTCCTGAGAAACCTTTATGCAGGTCAAGAAGCAACCATTAGAACTGGACATGGAACAATGGACTGGTTCAAAATTGGGACAGGAGTATGTCAAGATTGTGTATTGTCACTACTTAACTTATATGCATGGTACATTATGCAAAATGCTGGGCTGGAGGAAGCTAAAGCTAGAATCAAGATTGCCGGGAGAAATATCAATAACCTCAGATATGTAGTTGACACTACCCTAATAGCAGAAAGTGAAGAGGAACTAAAGATCCTCTTGATGAGGATAAAAGAAAAGCATGAAAAACTTGGCTTAAAACTCAACATTCAAAAAACTAAGATCATGGCATCCAGTCCCATCAGTTCATGGCAAGTAGATGGGGGGAAAAAATGGAAACAGTGACACATTTGACTTCCTTAGGCTCCAAAATCACTGCAGACAGTGACTGCAGCTGTGAAATTAAAAGATGCTTGCTCCTTGGAAGAAAAGTTATGACAAAACTAGACAGTGTATTAAAAAGCAGAGACATTACTTAGTTGACAAAGGTGTTTATAGTCAAAGCTAAGATTTTTCCAGTAGTCATGTATGGATGTGAGAGTTGGACCATGAAGAAGGCTGAGTGCTGAACAACTGATGCTTTCAAACTCTGGTGCTGGTGAAGACTCTTGAGAGTCTCTTGAACAGCAAGGATATCAAATCTAGTTTCAACCTGGCTGAAACCTAATTTCAACCTAGTTTCAATCTCATTCTGCCCAGGAGGAAATAAAAAGTATTACTTTGCTAAGGAAATCAATCCTGAGTATTAATCCCAAAGGAAATCAACCCTGAATATTCATTGGAAGGACTGATGCTGAAGGTCCAATACTTCGATCACCTGACGCAAATAGCTGACTCATTGGAAAAGACCCTGATGCTGGGGAAGATTGAGAGCATGAGGAGAAGGGGACAACAGAGGATGAGATGGTTGAATGGCATCATCAACTCAATGGACATGAAATTGAGCAGACTCTGGGAGATAGGGAAGGACAGGGAAGCCTGATGTGCTGCAGTCCATGGGGTTGCAGACTCAGACTAGACTGAGTGACTGAACAACAATAAGGGTATAGCTTGAATTTACTTCAGGTAGGATTTTTCTTTTTTTATATGGGAAAAATCGTTGCTACTTTAAAACCTGTCACACAAAAGCTTTGTGCTATATTTATACAAGAGTAAATGTGGGTCTAAAAGAATTTAGTCTTGAATGCAATTGATTTTTTTTTTTTTTTTGCAAAGTGGAAAGTGTTTGAGAGTATAAATGAGAAATCTCATTATTTCCCCACGATTATCATTTTTAGTCCTAAATAACTCACTCATTCAAATATTTTAAGTGAAACTTAGAATTATTCAGAATATTGTAGCCAAGGCAATTATCAAAGCTGTTTCATAGAAATTATAATTTTATAGACAAACTAGCACAAGCCATTGTGTTCCTTGCCATAGGGAACCTAAAAATTGAAAAAAAAATCATCTTGTGAATTCGTAATAATCTAGTATATAGTAAAGACTAGTCAGAATTTTGTTAATTTATATTTTTTTTTCATTTCAGTAATAAGCAATTAGATTCAGACAAGTTAAATTATTTACTTGAGGTCATAAGTCACAGATATTAAAAACCAGAGCTAGAGCTATATGTTTTAAATGATAATGCAATGATTTTCCTTCCTCAGAATTACAGTAGCAAAGTTTGAATGAAAATTTAACTACTTAGAGATACATTACACATTAGCAGTGCAACTTAATTAAACACTCAAAAAATTGTGATGGGGCTCATAGATTGTAATTTGCTGGAGCTTCAAAAACAGATTGCTTTCTTTTCTTAGTAATGTGTTATTCTAGAGTATTTTAAAAGAAATATAGTCTGTTCTTCGTAATTCTTTCAGTCTTATGCATACTGCTAAAATGCTTCCTACTCTATTTTCCTGATATTTTACAAAGACAAACACATACTTAGTTCTTTTCTGGAATAACATAAATCCCAAGATAGTCAAATCATAATTAATGAAGACACATTGAATACCAATGTATGAGTCTTTAGTAAGTGATGCTTATTATTTTAACTGGCCTGCATAAATCAACAATGAAAAATGGATATAGTGATAAATAGCATGCTAAACATAACAAAGATCTGAGTTTCTGCTTTGTCCTCAGAGATCTCCAAAGATTTGAACAAATAAAGTATTCATTACAGTAGTTCTTCAAATAAAACTAAAAAGGAAAAGAGGTCAGTTCAATTTCTATAAGTAAGATATTGGAATTAGTTGAAACATGCTTGTGGTAGCCATCCTCTGGGGAGAATAGTTGTTAACTCAATGAATCAAGTCCTAAGATGGAGCAGGACAAAAACAAACCAATCAAGGCTAATGGTTCCTGATGAACCCAGATTAAACATAGAGATTGGTCTGGCTTAAATACACTCAAGGGAACAGTCCTTCAGATAAGAGTATCAATTTTCACTCTGGGTCAATAGAATGAAGAGTGTGTGGTTAAAAATCAGATATTGCAAATGCATACAGCTTGAGTCAGGAGGCCTGCTGGGGGGAAAAACAAACTTTGCAATCAGAAGACACTTTGAAAAGACATGAAGAACTATAAATAATATAGTCAAAAAAATTGATTAAATTAATTAGAGAATTGAGAAAGATGGTTAAAAACAATATACAAACTCAATACATTTTTTATGTATTTATCTCAGAAATTTGGAAAAATCATAACAATGAAAAATATGAAAATTCTTACACATAAATTTTGTCCAGGATTAAAATTTTTAAAACTGTGGAAAAGTGTTGAATAATATAAATAGCTGAATAGAGAAAGAGATATCACTGTAAATATGTTTAAATATTGTAAAATTTAATGTTTTTCTCCAAACTTACAGGTTTAAAAAATTCAGTATTATTTTTGTTATGCTTATCTTACAAAATGATAGTAAAATTTATGAATGCCAATGAAAATCAGATTAAGTAAGAACTTTTCTATAAGGATGTTCAATGTAGCATTATTTAAAATAGCAAAAATGCAATTGTTTAAATATCTGAATTAAGTGCACTGCAACTGATTACTATAATTTTTTAGACATTAAAAGTTTTTCTACAATAAATACATTGTGAGGTGAGTTCCAAACTGGTATGTATGACAATTTTTATCTTAAACTATTGTAAATATATTTTGTCCAGAGTAACCAAGTAGTCACAAATATAGTGCTTATTACTCGGTGGCAGAATCATGAACGCCTTTTGTTTTCTTTTTTGAGCTAATCCATGGTATCCAAATTTTCCACTTGGTACAAATTACTTTTGTAATTATAAAATCCACAATATATGCCATCGTTTTTAATATCCATAATAACATCTTTAAAATAAAGAAAAACTAAATACATTTAAAAATATTTCCATTTTATTGTCCTAGATTGGTTATAGAAGGCAAATGGACATTTTCTAGTAAAAAACACACTCAAATCTGCTGCTACTGGTTTATAAGGCTGTTTTGTACTAATTGAACACAGTATTAGAGCGTGATCTCTTTGAAAGGAACACTGTATCAAGTGAATTTTGATATTCTAGTGTAGCTAGCACAAGGCACTGTACATAATAATGAATGAAACAAAATGACTTTACGTATTTTAACATTGACTCACTATACGCTTCAGTACTATTTCATCAACCAGCCTAGGTTGATGTATCTGGGGAATATGTTATAACTCTAAAAGTATTTTTAAAAGGTTTCTGGTGTATACTATTATAGTTTTTCTTTAACTGGGGTATAGCTACTTTACAGTACTGTGCCGGTGTCTGCTATACCATGAAGTGAGTCAACCATGTGCATACATATATCCCCTCTCTCTTGGACCCCTCTCCATCTCACTCTCCTAGGTTTACCAAACAGCACTGAGCTGAGCTCCCTGTGCTACCCTGCACGTTCCCACTAGCTAGCGATTTAACACATGGGAGTGTGTACATTTTAGTCACACTCTCCCAATTCATCCAACTTCCTGGTTCTACCTCCGAGTCCATATGTCTGTTCTCTATGTCTGCACTTCTATTCCTATTTTTATAGACTCCACACATTCATTAATATATGACATTTATTTTTCTCTGTCTGACTTCACTGTGTTAAGACAGACTCTAGGTCCATCCATATGTCTGCAAATGACTCTGTTTTGTTCTTTCTATGAGTAATATTCCAGTTTACATATGTACAACATCTTCTTTATGCACTCATCTTTTTTTTTTCTTTTTCCCAAGGAGTTGACATTTTACTAGAAGAGAGAGAAAACAAATAAAAAATTTGTAATACTGTGTGAGCTACAAGGAGACTAGACTAATGAAGAGTTCAAATATAAATGGAGTGGTAACAGAGTCATCCCAAAGCAGAGACCTGACATATGACTCATCTGACAGGTGCAAGCCATTTAAGAGAGGTTCGCATAATACATTTACACTAGAAGGACATCTAAAGCACCATTTCTCTTTGTTTTGAACATGTTCATAATATAAAGGTGATTTAAAATACACTGTTGATTCCAGATCATTTATTTCATGGCAAGGCATCAAGTAGCATGAAGAAACAGAAAGGTCATTATTTACTCATGCAAAGACTATAAAATATTTAGGCAAATTGTGTTAATACTGCAATGATTGCACTATGTGCAATCTCTTAAAACTTTTAAGTTAATTTATTTATTTTAAATGGAAGCTAATTACTTTACAGTATTGTAGTGGTGTTTGCCATACATTGACATGAATCAGCCATGGGTGTAAATGTGTCCCCCATCCTGAACCCCACTCCCACCTCCCTCCCCATTCCATCCCTCAGGGTCATCCCAGTGCACCAGCCCTGAGCACCCTGTCTCATGCATTGAACCTGGACTGGCGATCTATTTCACATATGGTAATATACATGTTTCAATGCTATTCTCTCAAATCATCCCACCCTCACATTCTCCTACAGAGTCCAAAAGTCTGTTTTTTATATCTGTGTCTCTTTCGCTATCTCGCATATAGGGTCATCATTACCATCTTTCTAAATTCCATATATATGCATTAATATACTGTTTTGGTGTTTTCCTTTCTGACTTATTTCACTCTGTATAATAGGCTCCAGTTTCATCCACCTCATTAGAGATGATTCAAATGTGTTCTTTTTAATGGCTGAGTAATATTCCACTATGTATATGTACCACAGCTTTCTTATCCATTAATCTGCTGATGGATATCTAGGTTGCTTCCATGTCCTGGCTATTGTAAATATGCACTCCTCTTTTGATAGACATTTAGATTGCTTCCATGTCCTGGCTACTGTAAATTGTCCTGCAATAAACAATGGAGTGTGTATTAGTTGCTCAGTCATGTCCAACTCTTTGTGATCCTATGGACTGTAGCCACCAGGCTCCTCTGTTCATGGAATTCTCCAGGTGAAGTACTGGAGTGGGTTGCCAATTCCTTCTCCAGGGGATCTTCCTGACTCAGGGATCAAACCCATGTTTCCTGCACAGCAGGCCCATTCTTTTCTGTCTGTGCCGCCTGAGAAGCCCAGGCGCATATGTCAATTATGGTTTTCTCAAGGTAAACACCCAGTAGTGGGATTGATGGATCATATGGCAGTTCTATTTTTTACCTTTTTAAGGAACTTCCATACTGTTCTCCATAGTGGCTGTATCAACTTACATTCCCACTAACAGTGCAAGAAGGTTCCTTTTTCTCCACATCTTCTCCAACAATTATAGTTTGTAGATTCTTTGATGATGGCCGTTTGAAGCACTGTGAGGTGATACCTCACTGTAGTTTTGATCTGCACTTCTCTAATAATTAGTGAGGTTGAGTATCTTTTCATGTGCCTCACGGCCATCGGTATGTCTTCTTGAAGTAGGCAGAAAGACAAGGACAAATATTGTATATTAAATGGATATACATGGAACCTAGAAAAATGCTACTGATGAACCTATCTGCAGGGTAACAGTGGAGATGTAGCCATAGAGGACAGATGTATGGACACAGAAGGGGAAGGAGAGGGTGGGACAAATTGTGAGAGTAGCATTGAAACATCTATATTTCCATATGTAAAATTAGACAGCCAGTTAAAATTTGCTGTATGACACAGGGAGCTCAAATCTTGTACTCTGTGATAACTTAGAGGGGTGGGATGGGGTGGCAGGTGGGAGGAAGGTTCAAGAGTGAGGAGATATACATATACCTATGGCTGATTCATGCTGATATGTGACAGAAACCAGTACAATAATATTATAAAGCAATTACCTGTCAATTTAAAGTAAATATTTTTTTTAAAAAAAGAAATATCTATTTAGGTCTTCCAACTAAATTTTTTGATTGGGCTATTTTTTTAAATTGAGTTGAATGA
>SJYW01048250.1:0-26185 GCA_006410735.1 Raphicerus campestris | reverse complement strand
AAAAAAAGACAAAAGGATCTTATGTATATACTAATGGAAGTAAATAACTGGGTAGATTTGATATAGCAACAAATTAGACTTTCAAAGAGAAGAATAGTAAATTAGAGGAGAGAGCAATAAAAGTTTTCCAAATCAATACACAGGAAAAAAAAATGTTGAAAATACCAAAAGGAATGAAAGGGGCATAGTGAAAAGATTTAATACAAAGTATAATTGGAAAAAAAAAAGTATAATTAGAATTACAGAGGAGGAGGGAAAAGGAATGGAATAAAAATATCTGAAAAGATAGTTGAGAATTTTCTAAAACTGAAAGTATCAGTCAATGTGATTCAGTGATTTCTATGAACCTAAGAGGAAATAGAATATCACTCCTAGGCACATAACAATAAAATTTATGTCAAAAAAGGACATTGAAAACCATAAAAGTAACCAGAGAAAAAGCACATTGTTTTCAAGGGAATATCAATAAAACTGACAGCTGACTCATGAACAGAAATGATAAAACCAAAGACAATAAATTACATTGTTAAAGTGCTGAGTAGTAGCTGCCAACCTCAGATTCTACACAGAGTAAAGGTATTTGTTAGTAAGTAATGCAAAATGAATCATTTTTAGATAAAATTGAGATAATTTATTGTCAACAGTCACGCACTTCAAAAAATACTAAAGGGTGCTCTTCAGATAGAAGGAAAACAATCTCAGATGGAATCACAGAAACGAAGAAAGAAATAAAGAGCACCAGACAGGGTAACTAATAAAAAACACTACTATTAATAGGAATCTGAGTATAATGGTTAGCATTTTAGTTTGTAAAGAATCCACCTGCAATGCAGGAGACCCCAGTTTGATTCCTGGGTTGGAAAGATTCCCTGGAGGGGGAAAGCCTACCCACTTCAGTATTCTGGCCTGGAGAATTCCATGGACTATATAGTCCACAGGATCACAAAGGATAGGACTGAGCAACTTTCACTTTCTAACCAGGAGACAGAACCAAGTCAGTTGTGAGAATAGAGAAAATTTAATGTTATGATTTGTTCATTAGTCAAAGAAATCTAACTGTTATTAATAAAAAGGAGTAAAAGAAGACTCTAAGCAGATTATTTAACTTTTGTGCAGAGTGCATCATGAGAAAAGCTGTATTAGATAAAACTCAAGCTGAACTCAAAATTGCTGGGAGAAATAGTAACACTTTCAGATATGCAGATGACACCACTCTAATAGCAGAAAGCAAAGAGGAGCTAAAGAGCCTGTTGATAACAGTGAAAGAGGACAGTAAAAAACCTGGCTTAAAACAATATTCAGAAAATGAAGATCTTGGAATCTGGTCCCATTACTTCATGGCAAGTAGATGAGGGAAAGTGGAAACAGTGATAGATTCTATTTTCTTGGGCTCCAAAATCACTGCAGATGGCAACTGTAGCCATGAAATGAAGACATTTGTTCCTTGCGAGAAAAACCATGACAAATCTAGACAGCATATTAGAAAGCAGAGACCACTTTACTGACAAAGGTCTGTAGAGTCAAAGCTATAGTTCAGTAGTCATGTAAGGATGTGAGAGTTGGACCATAAAGAAGGCTGAGCACAAAAGAATCGATGCTTTCAAATTGTGGTGTTGGAAAAGACTCTGGAAAGTCCCCTGAAAAGCAAGGAGATCAAACTAGTCAATCTGGAATTAAGTCAATCATGAATATTCACTGAAAGGACTGATGCTACAGTTGAAAACTTCCAATATTTTGACCACCTGATGCGAATTGCTGACTCATTGGAAAAGACCCTGATGCTGGGAAAGATTGAGGGCAAGAGGAGAAGGGTTCGATAGAGGATGAGATGGTTGGATGGCGTCACTGACTCAATGGCTAAGAGTATGAGCAAACTCTGGGAATACTGAAGGACAGGGAAGCCTGGCATGCTGCAATCCATGAGGTTATAAAGTGTCAGACACGACTTAGTGACTAAACAACAACAAGCAGCCCATAGGCAGCATGTGCAAACAAAACAAACAAACGACAATGGGAAATACTCAGCTATTATTTATAGGCAGAAAGAAAATTAAAACTGAGAACTCAAGACAATCCTTCCTAACTCTCCCCCTGCCTCATCTCAGAGGTGAGACTCAGGCTTCTTTAAAGAAGACATGACTTCCATAGGAGCACATTACCTCAGATGGATAAGACTCTTGAGAGTCCCTTGGACCTCGAGGAGATCCAACCAGTTCTTCCTAAAGGAAATCAGTCCTGAATATTCGTTGGAAGGACTGATACTGAAGCTGGTGGAAGGACTGATGCTGAAGCTGAAACTCCAGTTTTGGCCACCTGATGTGAAGAGCTGACTGATTTGAAAAGACCCTGATGCTAGGAAAGATTTAGGGCAGGAGGAGAAGGGGACGACAGAGGATTAGATGGTTGGATAGCATCACTGACTCAATGGATATGAGTTCAAGTAAGCTCTGGGAGTTGGTGATGGACAGCAAGGCCTGATGTGCTGTGGACCATGGGGTCACAAAGAGTTGGACACAGCTGAGTGACAGAACTGAACTGAACCTCATAGGGTAAAGAAAAATTCCGGAGGGCACAGACCAGGACTGGTCTTTAGAAATGACTGCCTCTGGCTAGAAACTATGGGCAGGCTGGAGCTGATTTAAGGAAATAGCTCTCAATTTGGGAAACAGTTTCCTGAGGATATGACCAAAGCTGCTGCGCAAACAGCCCCTGGAGCTTCTTAGAAGCAGCCTTTGGGGGACTTCACTGGTGGTCCAGTGGTTAAGACTTTGCTCTTTCCTTTCAGTTCAGGGGAGGCAGGTTTGATTTCTTGGTCCAAGATCTAAGATTCCACATGATGCAAGTTACAGCAAAAAAAAAAAAAAAAAAAAAAAAAGGCAGCCATTGGGTAGGTAGAAATAAAGCCCTAGGTTCAGCTAGGTTTACCGTAAAAGCACAACAAGAGCTTGTGGGGCTGGCCACTGGGATTGGAGGGGATGGTCTGAGGGTACAGAGAAAAGCAATCTGTGAAGTCTGCAGGGCACCCATGCTATATCAAAAAGAGACCCTTCACACAGAAGAAAAGTGTGTTCTGGCTCCTTTGTCTTCTTTTGTAGTGGCAAAAGAAGGCAAAGGAGCACTCTAGTATTCTTGCTTGGGAAATCCCTTGGATAGAGGAACTTGGCAGGCTATAGTCCATGGGGTCACAAACAAGTTGGATGCTATTGAGCACTCATGCATAAACCTTGCTTTAGACAACAGAAGAAATTTTCAGAGGGCTTGGCCTGAGTATCACAAAGCAGGCAATGAAGGATGGATTTGTAGGTGAGAACAGTGACTTGACCCTGGTTCACTGATGATGTGTCTCATGCGGTTTAATATGTGTAATTGCAATGCATGTTAATATTAGCATAAAACCGAGAATTAGGTGATAGCTATTTTTCTAGGGTTTTATGCGTGTCTAGCACAAGCTGAAATCAAGATTGCTGGGAGAAATATCAATAACCTCATATATGCAGATGACACCACCCTTATGGCAGAAAGCAAAAACTAAAGAGTCTCTGAATGAAAGTAAAAGAGGAGAATGAAAAAGTTGGCTTAAAACTCAACATTTAGAAAACTAAGATCATCGTATCTGGTCCCCTCACTTCATGGCAAGATAGAGAAACAATGAAAACAGAGAGAGACTATTATTTTGGGCTCCAAAATCACTGCAGATGGTGATGGCAGCCATGAAATTAAAAGATGCTTGCTCTTTGGAAGAAAAGCTGTGACCAACCTAGACAGCATATTAAAAAGCTAAGACATTACTTTGCTGACAAAGATCCATCTAGTCAAAGCTATGGTTTTCCAAGTAGTCATGTGAGAGTTGGACTATAAAGAAAGCTGAGTGCTGAAGAATTGATGCTTTTGAACTGTGGTGTTGGAGAAGACTCTTAAGAGTCCCTTGGACTGCAAGAAGATCAAACCACTCCATCCTAAAGGAAATCAGTCCTGAATATTCATTGGAAGGACAGATGCTGAAGCTGAAGCTTAAGCTCCCATACTTTGGCCATCTGATGCGAAGAACTGACTCATTGGGAAAGACTGATGCTGGGAAAGATTGAAGGCAGGAGGAGAAGGGGACAACAGATGATGAGATGGTTGGATGACATCACTGACTCAATGGACGTGAGTTAGAGCAAGATCCAGGGGTTGGTGAAGGACAGGGAAGATTGTGTGCTGCAGTCCATAAGGTTGCAAAGAGTCAGACAGAACTGAATGACTGAACTGAACTGAAACATATGTATAAATGGAAAATATACCAATTTAAAGTAGACTATATCAGGTTAAAGATATTTGATCTCTCTAAGGAATCTATTAAAAGAATAGTGAAAGATAATATGACTAATAATCTCAATAGGGAAACAAATAGAATCATAAAACATGCTTGATTCAACAAATAGAATATGAAAAAGGGAATAGAAAAAATGATGATACAAAGAGCAAAGAATAATAAGCTTGATAAAACTCAAATCAGTATGGATATAAGCGAAATTCACAGAGTTTAAAAAAAAGAGTTTAAAACTGGAATAACAAAATACAAAGAGATTAAGACTAAAAGTAAAATAGTAAAATAAGAAAACTATAAGTAGAAAAAAGCCAGAAAAACTACATAATAGACAGCTCAGACTTGGGGGCATGAAATGGTATCAGGAAAAAAGTTACTTTGACAGAAACATAATACTACTCCATTGTTGTGGTCCTTTAATGGACTGGAACCTGGTGGTCTGGAGTTGATGATAAGAAAGTAAAGGAGAGAGAAAGAGGCTGATATGCCTTGGTTTACGCAGAAAACCAATAAAGTCCCTGACACGGTGCTTGCTCTGTTCACAAAGGCCTCAGGTGCCCTCTCGATGGGGTGAAAGGCGCAGAGTGCTTTCTCAAGAAGGTCTTAGAAGCCTGGTCAAGAAAGTGAACCCAGAGGGCCTCTGCGCTCCAGAGAATTAGCCTGAAAAAGAGAGAGAGAGGAAGAGAGAGAGGGAGAGATAGAGAGAGAGGGAGAGAGAGAAGACACAGGAACCAAAGCTCTGATGGAGCTAAGGTGTTTTATTCAACATAGTGTGGGTATTTATACTGTCTTACAAGGGAGCTATNGAATTAGCCTGAAAAAGAGAGAGAGAGGAAGAGAGAGAGGGAGAGAGAGAGAGAGAGGGAGAGAGAGAAGACACAGGAACCAAAGCTCTGATGGAGCTAAGGTGTTTTATTCAACATAGTGTGGGTATTTATACTGTCTTACAAGGGAGCTATTTTCAGCAGAGATAAATCAAAGCTTACAAGTTATCAAGGAAACAGATCATCAATATGAAAGAGAGAGGGTTGTAAATAATCACTTTTACCATATGGTTCATAAAAAGGAAGAGGGTCATAAATAGTTACTTATCATTGTATGGAAAAACTAACAAAGGAAATGCATGCATTCCTAAGCCCCCAGGGGGTAGCTTCCTGCTCCACTTAATTCCTGAATATTCAGGAATTAATAAGGGACAGAGGTTCATGACAGNAAAGTGTTCATCTCTCACCTGTGTCTGACTCTTTGCTACCCCATGGATTTAAGTCCTCTGTCCATTGAATTCTCTAGGCAAGAATATTGAAGCAGGTAGCCATTCCCTTCTCCAGGGGATCTTTCTGACTTAGGGACTGAACCTTGGTCTCCTGTATTGCAGGTGGATTCTTTACCATCTGAGCCACCATCTGAAGATATTTCCATGGTATATGCCCATGCAAATCTGAGAAAAAAACTTTAAAATAAGTAAAAAGCATGAAAGTAAGAGACAGACTTTAAAGCTATTAACTGGAAAAGCCTGTGAACCTATTATTTGCCATCTTTGTCATTATTTTTTATCAGATGACCACTACTTTGGTAAGAAAATGAGCTAGGAAGCAAATATGTAGTTATCTTTTCCAAGGGAGATCTGCTTTAGTGGGTATATATGGGCTTCCCTGGTGGCTCAGAGATTAAAGTGTCTGTCTCCAATGTGGGAGATCCAGGTTCAGTCCCTGGATTGGGAAGATCCCCTGGAGAAGGAAATGGCAATCCACTTCAGTATTCTTGCCTGGAGAATCCCATGGACGAAGAAGCTTAGTAGGTTACAGTCCATGGCGTCGCAGAGTCGGACATGACTGAATGACTTCACCTCACCTCACAGTTTGATGAGGGCTGACTGCATTCTTCAGGGTTAGGCCATCCTGGGGTTTCTGTCTTGCTTCCCTTCCCAGGGATTAGCACCAATCTAACCCTAACAGCTAGGTCCCTGATAATATGAGTTTCTGCCCATTAAGAACTGTTTCAACAAATCACTGAACACAGAGTTTCTATGAAAACTTAGAAAGTCAGACACTATTTGACAATTTAATTGTGTACATATCTGCCATGAATTATTTACCTACCTGTTAATCAATAGGTCCTGAATATTCATTGGAAGGACTGATGCCGAAGCTGAAACTCTAATACTTTAGCAGCTTGATGCAAAGAACTGGCTCATTTTAAAAGACCCTGATGCTGGAAAAGATTGAAGGCAGGAGGAAAAGGGGATGACAGGAGGATTAGATGGTTGGATGGCATCACGTACTCTATGAACATGAGTTGACTAAGCTCCGGGAATTGGTGAAGGACATGGGGTTGAAGAGTTGGACACAACTGAGTGACTGAACTGAACTGAGAAAACTGAACTTTTTCTTATTATAAGAAAAAGAGAAACTAATTAAAAATCTACTTACATGTGAATCAATAATCCTTCCAATACATGATTTGTGAAAAGAGAACTAGATGATTAGTAAATCAATTACATGTAGATTTAAGGTCTCTTTTCTAGCCTGAAGCTCAGTAAAAACAAGAGATTGTTTTGCAATATGAAATGGGTAGTGCCTTGTGACTTATGGGCATTTCAAGTCTTTAACTGGCCAGAAGAAAGCATTTTAAATATTTAGTGACTCTGTTACTGCTCCCACTGAAAATTTAAAATAGTCAACTGGACAAAAGGGAAAAAAGTGCTAGATCAGAAAGAGTCCTATGCACAATAGTTCATAATTTAAGATCACACTGTCATCAGATGGTCCTGGTACAACTTTCAACCTCACCACTTACTGGCTATGTGAATTTGGGGAAATAACTTCATCTAAGAGTCTTGGTTTCCTCATTTGTAAAATGGAGACCATATATCCCTCACATGGTTTTTCTAAAGATCAAATATGATAATGTTTGTAAAATGCTTGGGGCCCGTGTGTTTGTATATGATAAGTAGGGAATGCAATCTATTGTTATAAACATAGGTACAGGATACATACAGACTAGGACTTAAGTCTGGGCTCTTCTATTTCTTAGATGTGTCATCTTAGGCACATTTCTTGAACCTTCTGAGTCTCAGTTTTGTTATTTCTAAAACAAGAATAATAAAATCTGCATCCTGAATCAATAGATAATATAGTGCCTGACATGCAAGCATTCCATAAAAGAAGCTGACATGATACACATGCAGGCTCAGTCATGCCCAACTGCAGCCCACCAGGCTACTCTGTCCATGGAGTTTTCCAGGCAAGAATACTGAAGTGGGTTGGCATTTCCTACTCCAGGGAGTCTTCTCCATCCAGAGACTGAATCTGCATGTCATGCCTCTCCTGCATTGACAGGCAGATTCTTTACCACTGGGCCACCTAGAAGCCCTAAATGAAGCGACTTGTATTATATTCTGATTTTTTCCCCAAATTTTCTGAATCTGTATACATTTAAATAGAATGTGACTACCAAATACATTCATTCTGCTATGATTATGCCTAATTATTATTGCATTTTAACATATACCTATTATAATAATTTAGTATTGAAAAGAGTGTAGACAAGAATGTCATCCTACTGTCGATGCAGTAGCTAATTGCATGAGTAATTGTTTTGGGCAAGGCTCCAGGCAAAGTGCTCTAGGGAGCTGATATAGAACAGGTAGAGGTAACATAGGTGCCTGCCTCCAGGGAGCTAATGATACATTGTATGAAATAAGCCATGGCTGTATATAAATAAGAGAGAAAGTTTATTATAGTGAATGATCTCATAGGAAATAAAAAATTTTTGATCTAACTTAGAGAATAAAGGATAGCTTAATGGGGCAGTAGCATTTAAGTGAGGCATTGAAAGTTAGCAGAATTTCAGAAAACAGTGAAAGTTGGTTCAGTGGATCCTAGGTGGAAGAGACAATGAGAGCAAGAAACAAATAAAAGAAACTACACACACACACACACACACACACACACAGATACACACATAAGCTCTTCAAACTTCAGAAATATGGAATTGGTGGCTCTCATATGTCAACCATTGATCATTATTTGTGCTTGAATAATGGTAATTTATCTTTTGGCCCAAAGATTAATTGTGTTCTGGAATCTTTACGTGGTCCCAGTTTAGTCTTGTTTGGAGACCAGTGTGATGTGTTTTTGTGTGTGATGTGTTTTTGTGTGTAAGCTAGAACTGGAGCTGAAAAAGGGAGCAAATATTATCGGGGACTTACTGCAGACTAAGGGATTTTAGCCTTTAAAAATAGATAACATGGAGTTTTTGAGGTATTTTTTGCTGAAAGTATGGAAAAAATGGATTTTTATTCAACATAAAAAATACTACTCTACATTTAAGCATCCGGCATCGTAGTAGACGGTAGGGATACAAAGCAAACTAAGACCTAAACCTTATATTCATTGTGCTTACAATGTAATAATGGAAACAGATGCAGTAACAATAACAATAATAGGAATGTGTACAAGTGTCAGAGACTTCATTGATCAAGAGAAGCCATTAATTATACTGGGAATATGTGTGTGTATGTGTATGGGGGTAGTTTAAAAGACAACAGTGCTCACTAGGCTGATCAGGTGATGAGGTAAAATAGGACATACTAGATAGTGAGGAAGTATATGTAAGAGAATTTAAGTGATGATCAATGGGTTGCAATATAAGAACCACTAGGGCCATATTTCTAAAGTTTGAAGAGCTTGTGTGTGTGTGTACATGTGTGTGTGTGGTGTGCACACATGTGAATATACATCTGCATGAAGGGACATATGAATATTCACATATATTGGGGAAGTTCAGCAAATGTGTGAGAGAGGAGACTGGGGAGTGTTTGAGAATCCATAGTGTGCACTGACATATAAACTGGATTCAAGAATTATAATATTTTAACTTCATAGGTAGGTCAACATCTTGGTTAAGAGCATGCCTTCTGGAGTCAGATTGCTTAATTCAGTAAATCCAGTTCTAGCACTTACTATGTCTGTGATTTTAAGTTACTTAACCCTTATTTACTCCAGTTCTCATCTGTAACATGGACATAATAACAGTACCAGTTTCATAAAGTACATATGTAGATTAATGGTTTAATACTTTTATTTGTTAGATGAAAAAAATTTAGGTAATTTGTATTTGAATATAGAAAATCTACCATTCCCTGGAGAAGTGAATGGCTACCCACTCCAGTTTTCTTGCCTGGAGACTTCTATGGACCACAAGGCCCAGCAGGCTACAGTCCACAGGGTCAAAAAGAGTCGGACATGACTTGGCAACTAACACAAACACACACACCAGGTTGGTAGAATAAGTAATTTGACTTAATCATTGATATTGACCTGCCTACCAAAAACAGTTATGAACAGCAGAGAGATGGTCAGCAAAGACAGAGTCCAGAGAAGCAGTGAGGATTGACCTTTATTGGTTGTTGAAGTTGGCAGAATCCCAGTAAGAGAAGAATCCATGCAACTCACTCTGAAACAAATGCCTGTGCTTGGGTGTATTGAAATATTCTAGACTTTTATTTTCTAAACATATCTCTGAATTAGAAGAGACTTGTTGGGAAAACAAATCAACAAAAATAAATGCTGTGGAAGACACATTCTAGAGACTGCGAGAGGCACTCAGCTGAGATGATGGGAGAATGTAGAAGCTATTCTTATGGCAATGGCAGCAGCGGTAGTTCCAGCAATGTCCATTTCAAGTAGTCTCTCTAGAGATGGCAGAGGTAAGTGAGAGCCACTGCACTCCTGCTAAATAACAGAGATGGCAGTTTAAGGAATATTAACTATGTGGGAACTCTTAGATTCCTGAAGAGTGATGATGAATTCCTACAGTTCTTAATCTGAGTATAATAGCACAAACCATTTTGTTCTCTCAGACATTTCAACATTTTTATACCTAATAGCCTGAATTAAATTTTTGATACTTCAAAAACCTTGAGCTGTTTCTGTTTTTCTGATTTAATGCTTGATCTAGGACCAATGATTTTAGACTTTGGGTAGTCAGGGTTTCTGTGTCTTATCCCACTTGCTCAAGCAGTATCTATGAAGAAGGACTTCTTGAGAGGCTGAATAGCCACTACATTGCGAATGTTAAAGAACTTTAAATAGGTTATAGAGTTACAACATAATTTGAATTCAGCTTTGTCATGTCTATGATATTAATGCAATGACTGAAGAAGTGGAACCTTAACAATGAGGAAAAACAATTTAGGAAATCAGCCTTGAATATTCATTTGAAGGACTGATACTGAGGCTGAAGTTCTAATACTTTGGCCACTTGATGTGAAGAGCCAGCTCAGTACAAAAGACCCTGATACTGGGAAAGATAGAAGGCAGAGGGAGAAGGGGATGACAGAATGACGTGTTTGGATGGCATCACCAACTCAACAGTCATGAGACTGAGCAAACTCTGGGAGATGGTGAAGGACAGGGAAGCCTGGCATGCTGCAGTCCATGTGGTCAGAAAGAGTCCGACATGACTTAGTGATTTGAAAACAACAACAATAATGAGAATAGTTGCACTGTGGTAGATTTGGATGAATCTGAGAACCCTGAACTTTTATATTACCATGAGCTTCCCTTGAAGATATGAGTATCTCTTTCTTTCTATTTGAAGAAAGTAGCCATCTCTTGCTTGAAGAACATCAATGATCTTTTCTAACAATGTCTATTTTTTTCAGTTTCCATCCCACTAACCTCCATTTCTGCTTGACTAGAATAAAAAACCCCTGATATATGCCAGTGGAATGAGAACAAAATCTTAGTATGGAGGAGATGCTCACCCCTTAACAAATATTGTGAGATTTTTATCTCCATCAGAGACTGAGAAATATGTTTGAGAATGTATGTTGTGCTAGATACAGAAAGATGGAATCACATTACACTGGGATGGTTTTACTGACGTGGTTGCATTTAACCAACTATTATGGACTGAAATTCCCTCTCCTCCAGTGTCTCAGAGTACAACTATATTTCGAGATAGACTGTTTAAAGATGTAAAGTTATATGAGATCATTGGGTAGATTCTAGTCCATATAACCATAGTTAAAGGTAGAACCTTCAAGGAAGTGACTGAGTTCAAATGGAGACATTAGGGCCAGGGTCTAAGTCAGTATGACTGGTGTCTTTGTAAGAAAGTGGGACAAGAGGGATGAACATGAAAAGGACATATGAGAGATGCATTGAGAATGCCATCTGCAAGCCAAGGAGAGAATTCTCATAAGAAACCAAATCTGTCAACAGCTTGATCTTAAGACTTCTGGTTTCTAAAACTATAAGGAATAAGTTCTGGTTATTTAAACCACCATCAGTTCAGTTCAGTTGCTTAGTTGTGTCTAACACTTTGTGACCCCGTGGAATGCAGTATGCTGACCTTCCTTATCCATCACCAACTAATGGAGCTTGTTCTAACTCATGTCTATTGAGTTGGTGTTGTCATCCAACTATCTCATCCTCTGTCATCCCTTTCTCCTCCTGCCTTCAATCTTTCCCAGCATCAGGGTCTTTTCCAATCATTCATTTTTTCACATCAAGTGGGCAAAATATTGGAGCTTCAGCTTCAGCATCAATCCTTACAATGAATATTCAGGACTGATTTCCTTTAAGATGGACTGGTTGGATCTCCTTGAAGTCAAGGGACTCTCACGAGTCTTCTCCAACACCACAGTTCAACAGCATCAATTCTTTGGCATGTAGCTTTCTTTATAGTCCAACTCTCACATCCATACATGACTACTGGAAAAACTATAGCTTTGACTAGACAGACCTTTGTTGTAAAGTAATGTCTCTGCTTTTTAATATGCTGTCTAGGTTGGTCATAGCTTTTCTTCCAAAGAGCAAGCATCTTTTAATTTCATGGCTGCAGTCACCATCTGCATTGATTTTGGAGCCAAAGAAAATAAAGTCTGTCACTGTTTCCATTGTTTCACCATCTATTTGACATGAACTGATGGGATAAACCACCGTATCTATGGTCTTTTTGTCATGGCAGCCCTAGCCAACAGTGATATTCACCAGAAACCAGAGGTGGATCAGGTAGTTCATTTGATTGATTTCAAGCCTTTGAACTCATTTGATACCTCAACTCAGTGAAGGCTGATATTCAACATTAGAATTTTCCTGGACTAATTGAAAATGGTGGTACTCAAGGGGTGCAAATGAGAATCACCTGGAAGCCTTATTAAAACAGATTACTGAACCCTACTCCCCAAATTTCTGATTTAGTAAGTCCAGGTTGAGGGAAGAAAATTTGCATTTTTAGCACTTTCCCAAAAGGTCCAGAGATTACAATTTGAGAATCACAAAGGCAAGAATACAGGTCCTCTTTGCACCAAGAAACTTCTCAATACCTTGGTAGAGGGAGCACCATCATCCATTAAAAGCTTCCAAGTGGGTTTCTTTGAAAATCAGGAATAAATGATTGTAAAACAGGGGTGCAAATAAGATGCTGGAGTGGTGAAGTCCTGGTGACAATACTTAAAACACCAGATACAAGATAGAATAGAGTTAACAGATGGCAAAGCCAGGGGACAAATGAAATATTTGACTCATAGAATTTCAGTGGTGGCTAAGTTTTCACTTGTTCCTTGGAATGGAAGAGATGGGTAGCCTACTAAAATATTACTTGATCTAAATAACATAAAAACAAAATTCTGGATCTGGCAGCTAGAACTATAACTTGAATTGTCACAAAAGTTTTTTTCTAATTCATAGATCAAGAGTCACTTTATTCAAGGAGGGGGTGGTCAAGTTCTCATGCACTGTCATAAGTAGTACTGTAAATCTTCAAAATTTTACTAAAGGAAATGGAGGGAAATAGACTTGGGCAAGATTTTTAAATAATGGCTCAGATTTGACATTAATCTTCAGAGACCTAAGATAACACTGTACTCCAATAATCCAACTAGAGGCTTGTACAGGTCAGATACTAAATTAAATTTTGGTTTTAGACTTTCTCAAAATAAGCACCAGTGACTAGGCAGACATAATCAGTTACTGAAAGTACAGTTGAAATGACATTTTCTGGCAACTAGTGAAATCCCACATTGACTTCCTGACCCATACAGTAAGGCCTGTTACTAGGAATGGCCAAGTAGAAGCCACTGAAATGTCAATAACAACCAAAATAGAAAATCAAATGTAATACTGCATTTGGGGACATTTCAGAAAATATTTTAAAAAACAGTTTCACTATCAAAGATTTGAAAGATACAAGGTAGTGATTCTTAGAGTATCTTCACTTAATTTGCTTTTTTATTTTGAATGAGATCAGTGGGTCTTAGAGAAAGACTGTGCATTGTCATAAACCTAACCAGGTGGTTACTCCAAAAATTGCAGCTTCTATTACAGATTGATCTCTTACTTTAAATAAATAAGCATAGTCTCTGGCATTTGGTATAGTTATCAAGCTGAAAAAAAATGTTTTTTTAATACTGTTTACTAAGAGCCATGATAAATATTTTGATTTCATTTGACAATGACAACTGTATACCTTTACTGTGTTAACCCAGGGCTATGTCAGCCCTAGGTTCTCTTGACATGACCTACATTATAGGGATGTTGATCATTCTACCTTTACACTAATATTGCATTAGTCCTCTGGGTTGATGACATTATGCTATTTGGACACTAGAACAAGAAGTGTTCTAACTGACTTTGTAAGACTCAAAAATCCCAGTGTAAGAGATACATGCATGAAAACTAAGGGGCAGCTAATAAAGATTATTTGAATATAGGTGATCTGAGACATGAAAACACAGGAATTTCTGGATTTCAATCTTTAAATTGAAAAAAAGTTGAAATTGAGTCTATATACAACCTACTACTAAGGAAGAGAGGCACAAAGCTTGTTGGGCTTATTTGGATTTTAGAAACAATACATAACCACACTTATGGATGGTTCTCTGATTCATTTACTAAATAAACCATAAACATTGCTATTTGGAGAGGTGCCTAGAGTAAGAGGAAAACTTACAACAAACCCACTATGTAATTAAGTTTTCCTCCTCTTGGTCTATATGGCCCAATATATTAGATGATGCTGAAAGTATGTAGGATTGATCGAGATCCTAGCGATACATGTCTAGATGGGGTGAATCACAATGTTTAGGGAATAAAGTCACAAGTCCTCCTTAGAAAATAACTATGCACCTTTTCCTTACTATTAGCAGCAAGTAATATCCGAATCCCAGATTATGAGACAGAAAGTGACAAATGAACTTGGGTGAACTCTGGGAGATGATGAAGAACAGAGTAGACTGGTGTGCCACAGTTCATGGATTCACAAAGAGTAGGACGTGACTTAGCAACTGAACAACAACAACAATGTCTGAATTCTAGACTATGAGACAGGAAGTGACAAAATTGGGCACATCTGATCCATCAAACCAGTGAATATNTGTGCCACAGTTCGTGGATTCACAAAGAGTAGGACGTGACTTAGCAACTGAACAACAACAACAATGTCTGAATTCTAGACTATGAGACAGGAAGTGACAAAATTGGGCACATCTGATCCATCAAACCAGTGAATATGTACATCAAATAGAAGTGAAAAATAAAAGGTTGGACTTGATCAGGTATTGAGGACTCAAGAAAATTGCATGGTCTTGGATCATTAGAGTAACTATATTGTTACTCTCCTTCAACTCATTTTTGTGACCACATAGAACAGAGGTTGACAAGCTTTCATTTTGTAAAGGGCTAGATAGTAAATATTTTAGGCTTTGTAGTCCTTATGATTGTGATCAAACCTACTCAGCTCTGCCATTATAGATTATAAGTAAAGGAATGAGACTATGTTCACATAAAACTTTATAAAAGCATGAGTTATAGTTTAATTTGACCCATGAGTAATAGTTTGCAATCCCTATTATACAGAGTTCCTTACAGTTAATTTACTGAAGGAGGGAAATATGCCTGTACCTAGTAATCACTTGGTATGATATGCTGGGACCAGTCACAAGAGAACTATTGCATTATAAGGTATACCCAAGGAAAGTCCTGAGTGATAGAAGAGTAAGGAATTCTCTCAAAGAGCAGAAATTCAAACAGTGTATCTAATTGACACTTTATTAGAGAGATGATGGGACTATAATGTATGTATCTACACTGATTTATGGAACAGCTAATAGTTTGGCCAGGTAGTTATGACTTGGAGAGAAAAAAGTTTAACAAAGTGTTAAGTAAATGATATATAGATGAGGTATGAGAATAGATAACTTACCATAGGCACAGATACATGCAATAATATTTGTTTTCCAAGTGAATAACCAAGAGAGGACATTCAGAGCAGAAAAAATATCTCAATCATCAAAGGAAATAAGATAGATTTTTGCTGTGGTCAAGTTCAGTCAACCTCTCTTTTCGGCCTACTTGTGTAGTGGGCTACAAAAAGATATGTGTCCTGCAAAAAGATATGTCCAAATCTAAGTCCCTGATACTTAAGAATATGACCTTATTTAGAAATAGATAATAATATTTATAAATACAATTAAGTTAAGAATTTTGAGATAATGTCAGCCTAAATTTAGAGTGGTCTCTAAATCCAATGACCAGTATCCTTATAAGACAAATAAGAAGATCTGAGACACAGAGATACATAGGGAAGAATACCAGGTAAATGGAGAGGTAGAGATGAGAGTTTTTACTAAATGTTGCTGGCAGCCATTGGAAGTAGGAGAAAGGCATGAAACAGATTTTTCCTTAAGGCCTCCAGCAGGAATCAACCCTGCTAGCTAATTTCAAATTGCTAATTTCAAACTGCTAATTTCAGACTTCTGGCCTCCAGCACTATGAGAAGATACATGTCTATTGTGTTATGCCATCCAGTTTGTGATGTTTCAGCAATGCTAGGAAACTTATATATAATTTTTACTTAATGAAAAAGTGGACTTGGCATCAAGGGTCAAAGGCTACACTCATGCTCAGTCACTAAGACCGATATGACTGTTTCCCATGCAGTGTTCCCAGCCTGTCAACAATGAGAACAGTGTTGAGTATATAGAACACAGTACCATTTTGGGATGAGATCAAGCGACCCAGCAGCAGATTCATTATATTGAACCCTTTCCCTCACAGACTGGGCAGTGATTTGTCTACACTTCTTGATATGAATAATGCCTTTCATACTTGCAAGGCTTTCACATGTGAACTCGTAGAATGCCTAGTTTAGGGTCACAATATTCCACAAAATAGTACTCTTGACCAAATAATGAATTATGCATCTAAATAAATATAGTAATTGGGCTTCCCTTGTGGCTCAGCTGGTAAAGAATCCACCTGTAATGTTGGAGACCTGGGTTCAATCCCTGGGTTGGGAAGATACCCTGGAGAAGGGAACAGCTACCCTCTCCAGTATCCTGGCCTGGAAAATTCCATGGACTGTATTGGATGGACACGACTGAGTGACTTCCACTTTCAAATACAGTAATAGCTTGAAACTATAGAATTTATTGTTTTTCTATTATCTTGTTGCAGATGGCCTTAAAAGATGTAAGGACAGCGTTTAACTCATCAGTTACAATGCCGCATGGGAGGCAAAACTTTGTGAGGTTAAGATGCTGTTCTATAAGATTGGGAATATGTCTGCGACATGCTGCCTCTTCTTCCATGGCCATAACTGGACTTCAAAAGAAGAGTTGACAAAGGAGGTAGAAGAATTAAAGTTGGCCAAAATTCTGTGAGGTGGGATAGCACATATCGAGAAGGGTAAAATTTGATTTAGCACATTTGTTCACAGGAAATTTCACAGGAATGCTTGTCTTTAAAAAAAGTAATCTTGTTTTCCCATAGGTGGATAGCTAAAGTAATCAAATACTTTCAAAAAATTAGCATAATGGGACAGAACAGGAGTACTATTCTTACCAGCAGATATAAATCCCCTTTAATGTAAATTTATAAGTATTCCAATATTAATAGCTATGTGAAAGTAACAGGCTGTTCTATTTTAGTTAAACAATGAATCATTGGAAAATATTGCATTAGAAACCCTCTGTTCCAATGATAGATTTTCGGTGTTTCTACTCCAACCCCTGGTACCACTATTCTTTTCATAGTTAAATTTTAATTGTTGATGGTTTTCTATTTCCTTCCCTTGATACTATTATTTTTTGATGTTAGCCCACTGTCATAAATTGGAGTTGGCATATTTTATTTTCTGGTTTTATGTTTAATTTTTGTTGTGCAATCTATCCTTGTTATTACAAATGTAGCTTATCTCTGTTCTTTAGACAATGATAGCTCAGATAGAAAATGATGAAGCACACACATTACCCACTGTAAATATCACTTTCAAAAAGTCATTATGTTACATTGAACATCAAAGTGCTTCTAATCACAACTATAAATCTTAAGAATATGATTAGAATATACAAGCCAGAAATAATGAGTTCCATAATATGCTTAGAATTGGAACATAATGAAACTTTCAATTTGTAAACTTATAAAACCTAAACATTCTGGTTTCAGATAGTAGAATTTCAAGCCAGTGAACAATGCCATGTTTAAGTGATGCTTTTAAAATAAATATATTGCATACAATCTTGTATAGGCATACCTCAGATACATTACAGTTTCTATTCCAGACCACTGTAATAAAGCAGCTGTTGCAGTAAAGGTAGTCACATGACTATTTTGGTTTTATAGTGCATTTAAAAGTTTTGTTTATACTATTCTGTGGTCTATTAAGTGCACAATAGCATATGTCTAGAAAAAGTGTACATAGCTCAATTAAAGACACTTCATTGCTAAAAAAAAAAAAGAAAATGTTAACCATCATCTAAATCTTCACCTAGTCATAATCCTTTGTCAGGAGTGTCTTGCCTCAGTGTTAATGGCTGTTGACCAATTAGGGTTTTGGTTGCTGAAGGTTGGAGTGGTTGTGACAGTTTCTTAAAATAAGGCAGTGAAGTTTGCCATATCGGTTGACTTTTCCTTTCATGAACAATTTCTCTGAAGCATGTAATGTTTGACAATATCTTATGCACAGAACATCTTTCAAAATTGAAGTTAGTCCTCCCAACTCTTCCACTGCCTTATCGNGTCAGGAGTGTCTTGCCTCAGTGTTAATGGCTGTTGACCAATTAGGGTTTTGGTTGCTGAAGTTTGGGGTGGTTGTGACAGTTTCTTAAAATAAGGCAGTGAAGTTTGCCGTATCGATTGACTTTTCCTTTCATGAACAATTTCTCTGAAGCACGTAATGTTTGACAATATCTTATGCACAGAACATCTTTCAAAATTGAAGTTAGTCCTCCCAACTCTTCCACTGCCTTATCGACTAAGTTCACATACTATTCTAAATCCTTTTGTGTTATTTCAACAATCTTCATCGCATCTTCATCAAGAGTAGTTTCCATCTCTTTGTCCACGACTAAAGTAACTTATGCAGAAACCACTTTCTTTGTCCATCTTTAAGAGGCAACTCCTCATCTATTCAAGTTTTATTGCAGCAATTCAGTTACATCTTCAGGCTCCATTTTAAATTCTAGTTCTCTTGCAATTAATATTTCTACTACATTTGAGTTCCTTCCTCCACTGGAGCCTTCAACTCCTCAAAGTCATCCATAAGGGTTGGAATCTTCTTCCAAAGTCCTATTAATGTTTATATTTTGACCTCTTCCCATGAATTACAAGTGTTCTTAACTACAGTCCACAGGGTCCTGAAGAATCAGACACAACTGAGTGACTAACACTTTAATGCATATAGAATAATGATTCCTTTTCAAAAGGTGTTTAGTTTACTTTGCTCAGATTCATCAGAGGAATCACTATGGCAGCTGTAGACTTTAAAAAATGTATTTCATAAAATAATAAGGCTTGAAATTGCTTCTTGATACATGAGTTATAGAATAGATGTGTTAGCATACATAAAAACAATGTAAATCTCATTGTACGTCTCCATCAGAGCTCATGGGTGACCAGGTGCACTGTCAATAAGCAGTAATATTTTGAAAAGAATCTCTTTCTGAGCAGTGGGCTCAAAATTTTCAGCAAACCAAGTTATAAATAGATGTCTTGTCATTCAGATTTTGTTGATCTGTTTATGGTACATAGTCAGAGTAAATTTAGCATAATTCTTAAAGGCCCAAGGATTTTCAGAATGGTAAATTAACATTTTCTTCATTTTACCAGCTGCCTAACCCCTAACAAGACAAGGACAAGTCAGTTTGTCCTTTGATCTCTGAAGCCAAGCCTTAGCTACTCCTCTCTAACTACAAAATTTCTAAATGACATGTGTGCATGCTGTCATTTTAGTCATATCTGACTCTTTGAGACACTATGGACTGTAGCCTGTCAGGTATCCCTGTCCATGGGATTCTCCAGACAATAATACTGGAGTGGGATGCCATTTCCTCCTCCAAAGGATCTTCCAGACTTGGGATGGGACTCATGTCTCCTGCACTGGCAGGTGGATTCTTTACCACTGAGCAACCAGGGAAACCCTGTAAAGCTTTTTAATCTATATTTTAAAAAAGTATTATTTTGAGATTCCTCATTAATTATCTTACTTTCTGCATCACTTGCTGTAGCTTCTACATCATCACCTGCTTCTTTACTTTGACCTTTTATGTTACACAGCTAGTTGCTTTCCTTAAACCTCATGAACCAACCTCTGATAGCTTCAAACTTTTCTTCTATAGTTTTTTCACCTATCTCAGCCTTCAGAGAATTAAAGAGAGTTAGGGCTTTGCTTTAACTTAGGCTTTGGCTCAGAGAAAGATTGTGACTGGTTTATTCTACTATCCAGGTCACCAAAACTTTCTCCTTATCAGCAGTAAAGCTGTTTCACTTACTTATCATTTGTTTGTTCACTGGAGTAACAATTTTAATTTTCTTCAAGAAAGTTGCATTCACAACCTGGTTAACTGTCTAGCATAAGAGATAAAGTTTTTGGCCTATCTCAACTTCCACTTGCCTTCCTCACCAAACATAGCTATTTCTAGCTTTTGATTTAAAGTGAGAGACATGTCATTCTTCCTTTCATTTGAACACTTAAAGACCATCGTATGGTTCAACTGGCCTAATTTCAATTATTGCTCTGTCTCAGGGATGTCCCTCGTGGCTCAGATGGTAAAAAGCATCTGCCTACAATGCAGGAAACCTGGGTTTGATCCCTGGGTTGGGAAGATCTCCTGGAGAAGGAAATGACAGCCCACTCCAGTATTGTTGCCTGGAAAATCCCATGGGCAGAGGAGCCTGGCAGCCTGCAGTACATGGGGTCACAAAGAGTCAGACACGACTGAGCGACTTCACTTTCAGGGATTAAGGAGGCCTGAAGAGAGGGAGAGAGAGATAGGGGAATGGCTGTTTGGTAGAGCAGTCAAAACACACACACAATTTATTGATTGAGATTGTAGCTCCTCGAAACAATTCCAACAGTAACATCGGAGATCACTGATCACAGATATCATGACAAATTTAGAAATATTGGGAGAATTACCAAAATGAGACACAGAGACAAGAAGTGAGCAAATGCTATTATAAAAATGGTGCTGATAGATCTGCTTCAGGCAGGGTTGCCACAAACTGTCAATTTGTGAAAAACACAGTATTTGTGAAGTGCAATAAAGTAAAGCACAATAAAACGAAGTACGCTTATATAGTGATGCTTCAACTGGATAGAAAAATCCTTTAATGAGAATCAGGCATGTGAAAGAAAAATATATGTCATGTAAATAGAGCTGCCTAAAATTCTACCATCCACCCAAAATCTCTCAGTGCCCACATATAGATGTTCAGCCCCCAGCTGAACATAAAGTTATTTTTTGAAAGCCAGGATAACATTCGTATTAAAAATATCCTTTAGTTATTTATTTATTTTGCATTTTCTCTCTGAAAATCCTGGAGGACAATCCCCAGCAACTGAAGTGCTTAATATCAGGTAATGCAGTGATAAAGAATCTGCCTACCAATGCAGGAGATGCAGGTTTGATCTCCCTTGGAGGATGAAANATTTATTTATTTATTTTGCATTTTTCTCTCTGAAAATCCTGGAGGACAATCCTCAGCAACTGAAGTGCTTAATATCAGGTAATGCAGTGATAAAGAATCTGCCTACCAATGCAGGAGATGCAGGTTTGAGCTCCCTTGGAGGAGGAAACAGCAACCCACTCCAGTATTCTTGTCTGGAAAATTCCATGGACAGAGGAACCTGGTGAGCTCATGGGGTCACAAAGNAGTTATTTATTTATTTTGCATTTTCTCTCTGAAAATCCTGGAGGACAATCCCCAGCAACTGAAGTGCTTAATATCAGGTAATGCAGTGATAAAGAATCTGCCTACCAATGCAGGAGATGCAGGTTTGATCTCCCTTGGAGGATGAAACAGCAACCCACTCCAGTATTCTTGTCTGGAAAATTCCATGGACAGAGGAACCTGGTGAGCTCATGGGGTCACAAAGAGTTGGACACAACTGAGAACACACACACGTACACAAACACACATGATACTTATTATAATTAAAATAGTTCTTAGAGTTGGTGATCCAAGCTTATACACTGACTGGTTCTTATAACTAAACTTCAATCATGATGCATTACCTTATTTAAGTAATCACCTTTTAACTCTAGTTTCCTCCAAATTTGTTAATATAACATGGTTAGCATATTCTTTGGAACACAATAGAAACCTTACTCAGTGAATGACAGGTGCTTTGTCCATTACTCCTCATCTCTCTCTGCAGTTAATAAATTATCCTGAGGAACAGCTCTCTGATGGTTCTAAGACAGAAATAATGTTAGTGAGCAGCACATTTGGAGAAGAAGAAAGCCATGATTTACCCATCTCTTGATCTACCATTATGTTTGGTGTATGGGATAAAAGTAAGATGAGTATGTGGCCATGACTGTACATTAGGTAGAGAATGTCTTTCTTGAACCCAGCTGAATCTTGGGAAGAACTTGTTCCATGTTGAGGTTGTCCCATGTTCCAGTGCCTGCTTAAGCTTTCAAGGCTTGTTTAAGCTCAGTGGCCTAGGGAAAAGAGAGAAGCCTGGTTACAAATCAGTCAAGTCACATTAGTGAGCATTTTGCGCAGATTGGTCAGTGGGAACAAAGAGTGTTGCTAATCACTATGAGAAAATAATGGAGATTTGGAGAGTCTGTGTCTGGCCTTGTAAAAACAAAACAAAACAAAACAAAAAACGGTCTTCTGGGAGCCTTAACTAAGTCATACAGGGAAGAATGGTTCTTTGCAGTAAACCATTTCCTGGAATACAAAACGGTGATGAAATTCCTTAACCTTTGTTGTTTTCCAGGCGCACAGGCCTCAAGTAAAATTCAGCACTCTCAGTCCTTTAACTCAGCAGTATCTCCTCTAAATGAAACAGTAAAATGTTGGCAATAATACTAGCCCCTTTTTGCATGTCACTCTATTTTGCAAAACTATGGATTATCTGTTCCCATGACCAAGTGAATTGCACCAGTTCCAGTATCCAGGAAATGTTTGTGTTCCTTAAAGAATTCCACCCTTAGGCAAAGTTACTAACAGTTCAAATAATAGATACTTGGTTTATTCCAGCACTGCATTTAATAGAGAATAAAGGGAAAGTGAAACCTCTTTTTACCTTCTATCTCTTGAGTGTGTCATAATTTCTGTTTCAATGAAATTAAATAAATAAATAGAATGAAGTTTTCACTTTTGTCAGGTGTTTCTAACATAAGTTTAATAAAGTTTTATTTCTCAGTCTTGTTGAAGATTTAGAGATAATATTTAATGAGGTCAGGTAAGAGTAGAAACCTCATGGAGGAAATACTTTTTCATAATGAAGTGATCTAAATCTTTAAATAATCTGAAATAATTGATTTTCTAACACTTATTAGTTTCTTCTTTCAACCAATGAACTTTATTGAGCACCTATATGTGCCAGGCCTTGGATAACGGTAACACAAGAATGAAGGGGATGCTTTCCTGTTGGCATGTCTTTATAGTCTAGCAGAACTGTCTAAAATTTGCTTATAACCCAATGCCATGAGTACAAGCAGAGGTTCATACAGGATCTTACTAAAAAGCAGGAAAAGATGTAACTAAAGTCCCCCTGAGAGAACCCAGGTATCTCCTCACACAGAAGTGACATCTGAATGAAATGATGAAAGATGAATGAAAATTAGCCATACAGAAAGTGAGGAATGACTTTTCAGGAAATAGAAATAGCAGCTGTAGAGGCGAAAAGGCATATAAGCCATATAATGTTTGAAGACCATTGGTTATGTAAGGACAGAGGTAGTGGAGAAATGGTTGCCTATGGGCCTATAGAGCAGAGTATTTCTCAAAAGATGATCTCAAAAATCCTGCATCTGAATGTCCTGGCCCAACTGTACAAAAATAAGACTTATGGTCTTTAATTGATACACCATTTGAGACTTGACCATGAAGTAAGAACCTAAAACCTACATTTTCAACAAACATCCCAAAAGACTCTGATCCACTCTGAAGTTTGATCTTCACTGCTGTAGAGAATGAAAATTTGGATGATGAGGTTAATATTTACTAAGTAACAGAGATTAAATTTTATAGGTATTTGCATAAAAATGAGAGTCTTAAAACTGGAGTTAGACTGATCACATTTTCCATACAGCAAGATCACTGACTGCAGTGTAGGTGACACATAAGGAAGTGGGGAGGAGGATGACACACAAAAGTAGTAAAATATGAGTTAACACCTAGTTGCTGAAAAGTACCAGCAAGAGATATTATTGTTAAGGATTTAAACTAAGGTGGAAAATTATTTGAAAGATATTTGAAAGGTATAATTGGGTAAATTTCATGAGCTTCCCTGGTAGTTCAGTCAGTAAAGACTCGGCCTACAATGCTGGAGATCTGTGTTCGATCCTCGGGTCAAGAAGATCCCCTTGAGAAGGAAATAGCTACCCACTCCAGTATTCTTTCCTGGAGAATCCCATGGACAGAGAAGCCTGGTGGGCTCTAGTCCATGGGGTTGCAAAGAGTCGGATGTGACTGAGCATTCTTTTCTTCTGTGAGCAATTAGATATAAAAGATAAAGTGGAAGAAGAAGCTTGGAATGACTGTGAGATTTCTTGCTTTGGTGACAAGTATTGCATAAAAGTGTATGTGTTATTTGCAGACAAAACAACTAATGAGGGAATAGGCTCTTAAATTTACAGATAGTTCATGAAGCTCAAAATAAAAAAAAAAATCAAAAAGTGGATGGAAGATCTAAATAGACATTTCTCCAAAGAAGATATACAAAAGGCTAAAAACACATGAAAAGATAATCAACATCACTAGTTATTAGAAAAATAAAAATCAAAACTACAGGGAGGTATCCCCTCACACTAGTCAGAATAGCCATTGTAAACAAAATATACAAAAAATAAATTCTGGAGAAGGTTTGGAGAAACGAGAACCCTCCTACACAGTTGGTAGCAATGTAAACTAGTATAGCCTCTATAGAAAACAATATAGAGATTCCTTAAAAAAACCTAAAAACAGATCTACTATATGACCCAGCAATTCTACTCCTGGGCATATATCTGGAGAAAACCATAATTCCAAAAAATGTATGTACTCCAATATTCCTTGTGGCATATTTAAAATAGCCAAGATATGAAAGCAACCTAAATCCCCATCAACAGAGGAATGGATAAAAAAGATGTGGTACAAGTATACAATAGAATATTAACTATACAAGAGAATGAAATTATGCCATTTGCAGTAACATGGATCCTAGAGATTATCATACTGAATGAAGTAAGTCGGACAGAGAAACACATATACCACAGGATTTCACCTATGTGTGAAATCTAAAAGAAAAGAAAAGGTACAAATAAACTATCTACAAAGCACAAATAAAGTTACAGAGGTAGAAAACAAACATCCATATGGCTAATAGGGTTATGGTTACTAGAGAGTAATGTGGGGGAGGCATAAATTGGAAGATCAAGATGGGATATATACTACTACTTTACATAAAATAGATAGTTAATAAGGACCTACTGTATAGCACAGGGAACTCTACTCAATATTTTGTAATGGCCTATATTGGGGTCTCCAGCCTCTGGGATCTAATGCCTAATGATCTGAAGTGGAGCTGATGCAATAATAACAGAAATGAAATGTGCAAAAATGCAATGCACTCACATCATCCCAAAACCATCACCCAAAACCCCACCCCTCATCTGTGGAAAAAAATGTCTTCTACAAAGTCAGTCCCTGGAGTTAAAAAGATTGGGGACCACTGGCATATATGGGAAAAGAATCTAAAAAAGAGTGGATATATGTATATATATATATATAACTGATTCACTACTGTATACCTGAAACTAATACAAAATTGTAAATCAACTCTACTCCAATAATTTTTTTAAGTGTGTGTTAAATGCTTTACAACACTGCTGTATTCATACTTTCATCAACTCTTGAAGGAGCCAAGATATTTGTCTTTATTTTATTTCTCTGTTACAGTTGGTGAGACAGGGTCTTCGAAATATGAGTGAAGTTGTCCTCTGTCCCAGAGTGCATGGCAATTAAATTACCAGTGACAAGATTCAAATGCAGGCAGGTTGGGTCACACTTTTACTCTCTTTATCTACTGCATTTCTCCATATTAACCTAAACATTGCTTAGGAAGGGAGGGTTGCTACGGTTTTATTCTTGCACATTGCAATGAAGATCTAGTTTATGGTGTCCTGGGTAGATTATTAAACTAGTACTAATGAGAGTTTTTTTCTCTGTGTACTGTAGTCTTCACTCTGCTTCAGTATTAGTCACACAGTTCTCTTTTATGAGGGTAAGATCTGAGAATTAAAAAGTTGGTCTTCCTTTAAATAGCATGATGCAATACTGGAAATAAAGGCAAAAATAAATAAATGGGATCTAATTAAAATTAAAAGCTTCTGCACAACAAAGGAAACTATAAGCAAGGTGAAAAGAC
>SJYW01048249.1:6433-18131 GCA_006410735.1 Raphicerus campestris | reverse complement strand
CAATCCTTGTCTCCAGGCTATTTATCTGTGATTCCATTTTGGTTTCAAGATTTTGGATCATTTTCACTATCATTATTTGGAATTCCCTGTCTGGTAGGTTCCCTATCTCTTCCTCTTTTGTTTGGTTTGGTGGGCATTTATCCTGATCCTTTACCTGCTGGATAGTCCTCTGTCTCTTCATCCTGTTTATATTGCTGCATTTCAGGTGGCCTTTCTGTATTCTGGCACTTTGCGGAGTTCTCTTTATTGTGTAGTTTTCTCACTGTGGGTGGGTTTATATCAGCGGTTTGTTAAGGTTTCTTGTTTAGAGAAGCTTGTGTCAGTGTTCTGGTGGGTGGAGCTGGATTTCTTCTCTCTGGAAGGCAATGACATGTCCATTAATGAGTTATGAGATNTTTATATCAGCGGTTTGTTAAGGTTTCTTGTTTAGAGAAGCTTGTGTCAGTGTTCTGGTGGGTGGAGCTGGATTTCTTCTCTCTGGAAGGCAATGACATGTCCATTAATGAGTTATGAGATGTCAATGGTTTTGGAGTAACTTTGAGTTGCCTGTATATTGAAGTTCAGGCCTGTGTTCCTGTGTTGCTGGAGAATTTGCGTGGTATGTCTTGCTCTAGAACTTGTTGGCCCTTGGGTGATGCTTGGTTTCAGTGTATGTATGGAGGCGTTTGATGAGCTCCTATTGATTAATGTTCCCTGGAGTCAGGAGTTCTCTGATGTTCTCAGGATTTGGACTTAAGGCTCCTTCTTCTGGTTTTCAGTTTTATTTTTACAAGGGTCTCAAGACTTCCCCTTCTATATCACACCATTGATAAAATATCAAGGTTAAAGATGAAAAGTTTCTTCACATTGAGGAACACCCAGAGAGGTTCACAGAGTTACATGGAGAAGAGAAAAGGGAAGGGGGAGTTGAAAGTGACCTGAATGAGATGAGGTGGAATCAAAAGAGGAGAGAGCCACTCAGAGATGTTCATGGAATTATACAGAGAGGAGGATAGGGAGGAAGGAGACAAAGGTGGTCAGGAGTATAAAAGAGGGGAATGAAAAGGAGAGCGACAGATCCAGCCAGTAGTCAGTTCCGTAAGAGTTCTCCACTGTCTGGAACAGACAGAGATTCACAGAGTTGGGTAGAGAAGAAAAGGGGGGAGGGAGGAGACGGGGCAGTCTAGTGGAGAAAAAGGAGAGTACAAAGAAGGAGAAAGCAGTCAGGCCAGTAATCTCACTCTCAAGTATAAATGGGTACTGAACACTGGGTTTTTGAAGGTACAAAATTGATAACAAACACCAAAAAGCAAAGATTAAAAATCTAAAAACAAACAAACAAACAAAGATTAAAAATCTAGGGTAGAGGCTGGATTTTCAAAACTACAATATTAAGAAATAGAAGAAGAAGAAAAAAAGAAAGTCACAAGAATTATTTTAAAAGTAATAATAAATGAAATTTAAAAAAATATATATATACGAAGTTTGCTTTAAAAATAGGATCTTTTTTGGGGGGTGGAAAGTAATAGTAGGTTATAAAAATGAAAACTAAAGGAGAAATAGAGGACTTAAAAATTTAAAAGTGTTAAAGAAGAAAAAGAGAAGAAAAACAAACATCACAAAAAAAAAAAAAAAAAGAGAATGATCGTAAAAATGGTAAAGCTATAGCTAGGACTTTCTCTTTTGTTGCTGTGGGCCATGTGGAGTCAGTTCATTTTCAGATAGTTCCTTGGTCTGGCTTATATTTCTCAAGATCTATAGGTCCCTTCCTATGTAGTGGCTACTAACGACAGGATTTTAACGTATTGCTCCTGTCACTTCCAAGGCGGTTCCCTCTGTTTTAGCTTCTTCTAATTTGCTGGTCTCTTCAGTGTCTGTTTTCTGCCCTGACACAAGTGGGGCGGTGGAGGACAGTGTTTTTAGGCTCACTTGTTCAGTCGCACTGTGGGGAGGGAGGGATGCTGCAATCAAATAACACTGGCGAGTGCTCGCACTGTCCCAGCCACCCTGGGCCTGCCCCCTCTCACTGCGGGCGCACACAGCTCAGGCTCTAGGTTGCTCCACTGGGAACCCTCTGAAGCTGGCTCTGGGTTGCATGCACCTCCCAGGTCTGAGCCGCTCAGGCTCAGGCACTCATGTAGTCCCTAGAGGCACAGACTGGTTGGGCCTGCGTTTTGTGCCCTTCCCAGGTCCAAGTAGCTCAGGTGTTCAGCGAGTGCGGTTGCTGCGACTTATCGCCTGTCCCGTCCCTGCTGCTCAGTTTTCTGGGTGTACAGCTGGCATACTTTCTCAGGCAGATGATGACTGTCCAGAACCCCAAGAAGTCTTAGTTAGCAAAGAAGCCTGTTTGCAGTTTTGTAGGTAATGACTCTCTGGGGCTGCGATTGCCCCCTTCCGGCCTTCCGACTCTGGCTGCCTGTCACCAGAGGGGGGTGGTCTGCAGCCAGCTAATTCTGTTCCATCCTTTGTTCTGTGTGCAGTCTTGGAGGTGTCTTATGTTAGCACTTTTCACGTGGTAGCTATCCCACAGCCTGGTTTGCTAGCCCAAGTTAGCTCGCTCTGGTTAAACTCAGGGCATTTGGCCCGATCCTTGTAAAGCAATGCAGCCCACGCCTCCCTGCCCAGCCCCCACTTGCTAGTGGTGGGTGCAGGTGTCTGTGCTGCTTCTCCACTGGCGGGAGATACCCTTGGGCTCATAATCTGTGGGGTTTATTTATTTATTTATTTTTCCTCCTTGTTATGTTGCCCTCTGTGCTTCCAAAACTCGCTACAGACTCGGCAGTGAGAGTGTTTCCTGGTGTTTGGAAACTTCTCTCTTCTTAAGACTCCCGGGACTCCCATCCCAGGACAGAGCTCCCTCTTTTGTCTTTCATATTTTTTCCTACCTGTTTTCAAAGACAATGAGCTGCTTTTCTGGGTGCCTGGTGTCCTCTGCTGGCATTCAGAAGTTGTTTTGTGGCATTTACTCAGGGTTGAAATGTTCTTTTGATGAATTTGTGTGGGAGAGAGTGGTCTCCCCATCCTATTCCTCCCCCATCTTAGGACCGACTGCCTCCAACACATGGTTTTAAAGTCATACATGTCTGAGACATGTAAGTAAGGGCAGTTGCTTATTTCTCTGGACTTCTGCTTGTGTGTGTGATAATCCACTTCAGGTGTGTCTGACTCTTTACAACCTTATGGACTGTAGCCTGCCAGTCTGCTCTGTCCATGGGATTCTCCAGGCAAGAATAGTAGAGTGGGTTGCCATGCTCTCCTCAAGGGGATCATCCCTTGAGGATGTCTTGTATGTCTCCTGCATTGTCAGGCATGTTCTTTACCACTAGTGCCACCTGGAGAGCCTGGACTTTTCTTCGCTTCTCTGTAAATTTGGAAAATGTTAGCATCCTTAAAGAGGATGGTGCTGAGGATTATATAAATTGCACATTAAATTTTATATTAATTAATACCAGCTGTAATTGACATGATTCCTTAGATAAACCAGTTTGGTAGCTTCTGAATTCCTCACACATAAAATAATGAAATTTGGTGGTATTAAGAAAATTCATATGACTATGTGTTGATATCAGTACAAGACAGAGAAGATTACTGAAGAAAAATATGGAGGCAAGAAAACTAAACTCTCAGGGAAGTGGATTCAAAGTCTCACAGCTTGCAGTGACCATCATAGGAGGGGTTGGAGTTTCAGTGCAGAAACAGTAATACATAGAATTTAGAGAGCAGATAGGGAAAAAAAATCAGGTGAAGAAAAACATGAGAGAAAATAGAAAATGAGACTGAGAAAAATGGTGTCATTGATAAAATTTGTCCAAGTTACAACTTCTAAAGGAAACATATTTTACAGGCTCATGAGTGCCCATGACATAGGGAAGGAATTAATGATAGCCAGAGGTGCCCATGGTCCTCAAAAATTTCTAAAGAGCATGTTTCATATCCTTATTCCACAGGCTGTAGATGAAGGGGTTCAGCATGGGGGTGGCCACTGTGTACATCAGTGAAACAACTATGTCCTTGACTTTGGAGTTGCCTGATGAGGGGAAATAGTGTACACCTGCAATTGTCCCATAATATAAAAACACTACGAAGACATGAGAACTACAGGTAGACAAGGCTTTGAAGATTCTTGTGAAGGAGGGGACCTTCAAGATGATGGCTGCCATGTGGATATAGGAGCCCAAGATACCACCCAAAGGCAAGGTGAAGATCAGTCCTCCTTCAGTGAGGATGAGCAGCTCATTGAGGGAGGTGTTGGAGCAGGAGGACTTGAGCACAACAGCGAGATCACAGAAGAAGTGAGGGATGACAGTCCCTGCATAGAAAGTCAACTGGTCCACAGGGAGGGTGTGCAACAGAGCCTGGGCACAAGCGGCAAGCCAGCACCCAGCCACTAGGATGACACAAAGCTCACCCCTCATGATGGCAGTGTAGTGGAGAGGGTGACACAGCCATGTACCTGCCATAGGGCATCACGGCAAGAAGAAAGCCATCAAGGCAACCGAAGAATATAAAGCAATACACCTGTGAAATGCACCCTGCATATGTGATAACTTGGCCTCGAGTCTGCATGTTCATGAGCATCTTAGGAGGGTGACAGATGAGCAGACGTCAGTGAGGGCCAAGTGGCTGAGGAAGAAGTACATGCGTGTGCGGAGGCGAGGGTCCAGCCTGATGAGCAGGAGGATGAGCAGGTTGCCCAGCACCGTGGTCAGGTACACGCCCAGAAACAAGGCGAAGACCATGTCCTACTGCTCTGGCCGAATAGGGATCCCCAGGAGGAGGAACCGGGACATGCTGCTCTGGTTCTCAGGTCTCATACCGTGCTAGGGATAAAGGGAGTTTAGGAACATCAGGAAGAATGATAGGGATATATCCTGAACTGCATTTTCTGAGAAAACAATGAATTTTTAACTATCTTCTTATTCATTTCTAGCCCCTGTGGATGCATGCATCCTTGCTCTATTCCAGTCTGGATCCAGGAAAACATCACACCCAGAAGTAGCCAACAAGACCTCATTGCACAAAGGCCAGAGGATGTTTGCTGTTTCATTCAACCATTATTTATTGAACACTGAATCTGAACCCTGCCCTCTACTCAAGATTGAAAATGCAGCAGTGAAGAAGAAAGGCAAGGTCCCTTTCTTTTGTGAGAATATTTTCTATAAACATGATGGGATAGTTTATGCCAATGAGATGGAGCCAAATCATAATACTTCACTATGGCAGAAATAGTAGATGAGTCTCTATAAACTGATCTCAGGTGTTTCTGGGCTGGGGTGGTGGTGTTGAGCCTTGTGAAACACCTCCTGGGACCCTGGTTAGTGCCATTGATCTATAGCTATAAACTCATTGGTCATATAGAAATAGTTTAACACCACTTGATGCCAGGATAGCTCCCCAAACAAAATAGTCCACAGACTATCTTTCATAATGATGGTGAACACTTACAGGATTATACTGTGTTACCAGCACTATGCTAAGGGTTTTTCATATATTATTGGCCTTCTCTGGTGGCTTAGATGGTAAAGAATCTGCCTGCAATGCAGGAGACCAGGGTTTGATCCCTGGGTAGGGAAGATCCTCTGGAGAAGGAAATGGTAACCCACTTCAGTATTCTTGTTTGGAGAATTCCATGGACAGAAGAGCCTGGTGTGCTACAGTCCATGGGGTAGCAAAAAGTTGGACACGACTGAGCACTAACACTTTATATACATTTACTAATTAAATCCACATGTCAGCCTTACAACAAAATTTTTATGGTATTAAGAATTAGTGTTCTTTCTGCTTTTAAGCTTTAGCAAATGACAACATAAATGATATCAATTTCACAGGCATGTAGCTGATGTAGCCGTCAGAGATGGGATGCATACATATTCACATATATATGGTAATATGTGTGTATATATACATACATAGATGGACTGTATAAAAACATATATGGAAACTGGGGCATATACATATGTGTATATATCCCATACAGATATAGATTGAACTATATTCATATACATACATATATACACATGAACATACTATGTATATGTATAGGAATATACAAATAAGTATATTTGTATATACAAAGTGAATATACTTTCACTTTTCACTTTCATGCATTGGAGAAGTAAATGGGAACCCATTCCAGTGTTCTTGCCTGGAGAATCCCAGGGACGGGGGAGCCTGGTGGGCTGTCGTCTATGAGGTCGCACAGAGCTGGACACGACTGAAGTGACTTAAGAGCAGCAGCATACAAATAAGAATATATATGCATTATATATATAAAATTGCCATTTTCTGTAGGTTAAAAATGATCAACTATTAGTTACTTCACGTAGTTCAGTCTAATACTACTTGTGTGATCAGATTCTGTGCCTTTAATATGGAAGCATCTCCGTTGTCATGGGCGCCAGATACTCTGTGTTATTTGAGGGCTGCAAGGAAACTGAAGCTGTCCTGAATTCTCTTAGTGCTCTGTCTAGATAATTCCTTTCATTCATATTTGTATACTTTCCAAATGCCAAAAGGCTCTCACATACATTAGCTTATGTTTAAGCCATGGATAATTATTGAGAGTTTGTGAGCTTCCATTTTATAGACATGTAAGCTGAAATAAAAGAATTAAGTGGCCTCCAAGGTCTTGTACCCATTTTTTTGGGGGGGGGGCTCCTGTACTCTAACTTCACTCAGCAGGATGCCTAGTTGTCTCTTTGCTGGGACATTAAATGAAGCAAAGAGATACAAAACTTTGAGAGACTCAGTCACTCTCAGGTGTCTTAAAATGAGGGTGGTTCCTTTACAAGAAACAGTCACTTGGAGCATTGGTTGTATCAGTGGATGTTACCCTAGAAGAAGGTCACATAAAGAGATATTTGAGGTCATGGGTGCAAGTCAGGAGCCCTCAAACACACATAGAAATCTCTCTCTCTCATGCATATACACACACCCTGCTGATCTGAGGATTCCTGTCACCTGTGTCTGAGACTCATTCCAGGGGAAGGGTAACTAGTCTGTGGTTCAGTTTGTAAACACTCATATATGTACAAGTCATAAATAACACACAAAGCAAGACATATACAATGCACAATCATGTGTCATCCAACAATACACTCACAACACACCACTGGCACAGCATGATACACCTGATAAAAATACATAAACATACTGCATACACATAGCTCATCACTATGAATACACACCATCAAAAACACAGAAGGCCAACTACAAATCAAAAATCTCACAAGACACACACCAACAACACACATGCACACCCAGTCACACACTCACTACAAGCAGCACACACACGCCTTAACTGAGGCTTGCTTGTGCCCCAAATCCTTGCGAGGTGAAGGCAGTTAGCATGGGTGGCTAAGCCTATTCACCACCACCACCAACCTGTGCCCGTGGTGACGCACGCACAGACAGAAGCAAACAACACACATTCTGGCTCTCACTCACGAGTGGGTCACCCACAAACACAGGTTGGACACACACAAAGCTCTGGCTGCCGTGTGGAGGTTGAGCCCTGTCTGACCTTGCTTCCTTGGTGAGGTCAGGCATCTGCTCCAGCAGCCCTGATGCTGAGCGCTCACCCTGAGCTGTAATGCCTGTTTGGTGGGGGACATGCCCCATCATGACAACGGGAGGCAGATATTTAAGATCATGGGCACCACTCAGGAACTGCTAACTGCATGTTAAGAGGCTGGTAACTAGATCTCTGTGTGCTAAAACAGGCCTGGGCTGGGTCTAACTCAGGAAGAGAATCAAGCTCTGAATCAGGTACAGAGGACACACACACACGACTATCAAACAACACGTACACAATCATACACAGCCCCCACACACAAACTACCAAGCAACAAATACACAAGCATACACGATACACACATGACTATCAGACAACTCGTACACAAGCATACACACACACACTCATGAACACAGACATACTCACACTCAAACCCAAATAGATCCTTCGGCAAGTGTAGATTTCCAGCTCCTTCCGACCTGTGCTTGTCATGAGTTCAGACACCTCTTTCAGACTGTTGCTTAAATCCTCAGCTTTTCTTCATAGTACAGGAGGAGCTCCAGTGGATTAATCAGCCAATTTCTTACTACTGGTTTGGGAGTAGCATGCCCAGGAGCCAGAGGGGACTGGAGGAGTCACAGGGGAGAGTGTCTCTAATGCCAGGGCTGACTTGCATTCCTTCCTTCTCGGGCATGGCTCCAAGTTCAAACTTACCTTGGGCAGCGTTCCAGATGGGACTCATAATTTTTTAATTTAATTTTTAAGTGATTTCAGACTTAGAAAAATGTTGTAAAGATGATAAAATGAATTTGTGTATGCCCTTTACCCACACTCCAGAAAGGCTAACATTTTACCATGTTTTCAGTTCAGTCGCTCAGTCATGTCCGACTCTTTGCGACCCCATGAATCGCAGCATGCCAGGCCTCCCTGTCCAGCACCAACTCCCAGAGTTCACTCAGACTCACGTCCATCAAGTCTGTGATGCCATCCAGCCATCTCATCCTCGGTCATCCCCTTCTCCTTCTGCCCCTAATCCCTCCCAGCATCAGAGTCTTTTCCAATGAGTCATCTCTTCTAATGAGGTGGCCACAGTACTAGAGTTTCAGCTTTAGCATCATTCCTTCCAAAGAAATCCCAGGGCTGATCTCCTTCAGAATGGACTGGTTGGATCTCCTTGCAGTCCAAGGGACTCTCAAGAGTCTTCTCCAGTACCACAGTTCAAAAGCATCAATTCTTTGGCGCTCAACCTTCTTTACAGTCCAATTCTCACATCCATACATGACCACAGGAGAAACCACAGCCTTGACTAGATGGACCTTAGTTGACAAAGTAATGTCTCTGCTTTTGAATATGCTGTCTAGGTTGGTCATAACTTTCCTTCCAAAGAGTAACCATGTTTTGCTTTATTATTAATATGTGTGTGTGTATCAAATATTCACACTGCAAATCTTTGATAGGTATAACAGCGCATATATCAGAAGGCATATGATTTTGTCCATATGTCAGAGACATCTGAATAACTCAAGACAGGAAAATAATTTAAGAGAAAGTTTATTACTCACACTAAAGGACTCCTGGGGAGAGCTGGGTGTGAGCAAGCAGGTTGGCTTTGACAACATAAAGAGAGGGTTTGGGAACTCTCAGTGGTTAAGGAGTGGGACTGGGGAAAATGTTCTGCTGGAGGGACAGACCATGTGCTGTGCTCTCTGATTAACTCTGTATTGAGTATTCAGAAGTATTCTGTACATACTACAACATGTACCCTTCAGGGGACAAATGCCTGCTTGGCTGACAGCAGATAATCTAAGGGACTGTCAGCAACCACAGTTGCCAGGGAGCACTGTCTTTCAGTCAGAGCTTCGAGGGTGGTAGCAGGCAAACAGTATATTCAAATATTATTTTGGATATTTCTTGGTTGGTATTGATTATTTTATTTTGTCATACAATGTTGTAGCTTCCACAGCAACACTGGTGACCCCCATGTGGTCAGCAGAATAAAGCAACTGGCAAGAATATAATATGCTTAGTGGTGAGAAGGTGGTTAGTGAGCTTTGTTTATGGGCGGGAACCCAAAATGCAGATAGTGCAAGTTAGATTATGAGAAGCCTAAGAGGCCTAAATCAGATGAATAGGGGACAATAGGCACCATGTGAGAATATCCAGGACCTGGGATGTGCATATATATGAACTGGATGAGAGGATGTCTCTTTCAGAGAGTTAGAAGTACCACCTTTTGTATAGTCTCTGACATGTCTGTCTTCTCTCCCTTCAGAAGATGTGGTGGCATGGGACCACAGCAACCAGTCCAGTGCCACTGAATCCTCCTCTTGGGTCTTCCTGAGAGGCCAGAGCATCAGCTTTTCCTATTTGGCCTCTTCCTGGCCATGTACTTGGTCACCATGCTGGGAAATCTGCTCATCATCCTGGCCACCATCTCTGACTCCCACCTCCACACTCCCATGTACTTCTTCTTGGCCAACCTCTCTTTGGCTGATGCCAGCTTTTCTTCCACCATGGTTCCCAGGATGCTGGTGAACATTCAGACTCACAGTCAGGCCATATCCTTTGGGGGGTGATTGGCTCAGATGCACTTGTTCATGACATTCGGGGCACTGTATGACTTCCTCTTGGGGGTGATGGCCTATGACCACTATGTGGCTCTCTGCCGGCCCCTTCATTACTCCACACTCATGAGTCCTCTGTGGGCGTGCTCCTTTTGGCATCATGCTAGGTTCTCACCAAGCTTTCTGCCCCTCTTACACACCCTGCTCATGGCCAGGCTTTCTTTCTGTGCAGACAACACTATCCATCACTTCTTTTGTGATGTGGTCCCTCTGCTACAACTCTCCTGCTCAGATACTAGCATCAACCAGGAAGCCCTGTTCACTGTGGGCTCCATGATACTGACTGGTCCTCTCTCCCTGATCATCCTGTCACACACACGTATCATCTCCAGCACCTTCAGGATCCCATCTGCCTCTGGCAGGCAAAAGACCTTCTCCACCTGTGGGTCCTTCTCCACCTCGTGATGGTCTCTTGTTCTATGGCACGGCTATCAGGGTCTACCTGTGTCCTCCTTCATCACATTCTGGGGGTGAATACAGGCTTGTGGCTGTGTTTTACACTGTAGTGACACGGATGCTGACCTCCTTCATTTACAGCCTCAGGAACAAGGATATGAAGGTGGCATTGAGCAGGCTTTTGGGAATTCACACACTGTCTTCTCAGAGACTTCAATCTTAAATCCATATTTTGCAGTTTCACTCTGTAGAACCCATGTGTTTATAAAGGAATACCATCCTCTACCATATTGACTTACGTTCTGAGAAAAGTGATCTCAAAATCATTCATTTAAGCCCCCAAATCCTACAAAGTGAATCATCTGTGTATTTCATTAATGAAATACAGTACTTGTACCTTAACCTTTCCCAGAACTCCCTAAAAGAAAGTAGACGGAGGACCTGTTCCAGGAGGGACGCCATCACCATAGATCACTACAGTATGAACTAGAGGTAGTAGACAGAGAAGAACCTAACAAAGCCTGTTAAAATTTCTCTCTGTGCCCAGTGTTTATAAGACAGTACTTGTCGTTAATACAGTACCTGTATTTCATTAGTAGACAGTACTTGTATTTCTTATTTTTCATTAGTATGTCTAGTTCAGTTCACTTCAGTTCATTCGCTCAGTCATGTCTGACTCTTTGCAACCCTATGAACTGCAGCACTCCAGGACTCCCTGTCCATCACCAACTCCCGGAGTCCACCCAAACCCATGTCCATTGTGTTGGTGATGCCATCCAGCCATCGCATCCTCTGTCGTCCCCTTTCCCAGCATCAGAGTCTTTTCAAATGACTCAGCTCTTCGCATGAGGTGGCCAAAGTATTGGAGTTTCAGCTTCAACATTAGTCCTTCACACCCAGGACTGATCTCCTTTAGGATGGACTGGTTAGATCTCCTTGCAGTCCAAGGGACTCTGAAGAGTTGTCACCAACACCACAGTTCAAAAGCATCAATTCTTTGGTGCTCAGCTTTCTTTATAGTCCAACTCTCACATCCATACATGACTATTGGAAAATCCATAACCTTGACTAGATGGACCTTTGTTGGCAAAGTAATGTCTCTGCTTTTTAATATGCTGTCTAACTTGGTCATAACTTTCTTCCAAGGAGCAAGTGTCTTTTAATTTCATGGCTGCAATCACCATCT
>SJYW01048243.1:0-11529 GCA_006410735.1 Raphicerus campestris | reverse complement strand
TGAGACCTTGATAAAGTCACTTTTTAATCCTAAAACATTTATATGAGATTCTTTGTGATCTCAGATATTCCTTAAACACACACAGATTGGTCCCCAGCCAAAGCCTTAGTAATAACTCTACATGGATTTCAGCTCATTACTCTTTGAAACTCTTTTGCAGAATTTCTAGTCTCTTGACTCTCCGTGAACCTCTGTCTGCTCATTTCAGTGAGAATGCCAGTTTGCNAGATTGGTCCCCAGCCAAAGCCTTAGTAATAACTCTACATGGATTTCAGCTCATTCCTCTTTGAAACTCTTTTGCAGAATTTCTAGTCTCTTGACTCCGTGAACCTCCGTCTGCTCATTTCAGTGAGAATGCCAGTTTGTGTTTGTCTCCTTCCTCCCTGGACCATAGTCTGTAAATTGCTTACTGGCAGAGAGACTGCGTGATGTCGGGGCTTACCTTGTGTCTTTTCTATCAAAGATTACAGTGCAGCTCTTCCTGTTGGCCAGCTCTTCCTGTTTGAAAATTCTGTAGTTCTTCCCATTTGATTTTCTTTATAGTTAATTATAGCACAAGGGTAATTCTGAACCCTGCTTCTCCCTCAGAGCTAGATTGGAAATTAAACATATGTGTTTAATGATGTACTGTACTTATAGGAACAAAAAATTGGGGCGGTTTATTTTGCCTTTAAAAAAGCAGTAATGATTGAATCAAGTTATGATTGAAGGTTGAATCTCTTCTATAAACTCTGACAATGTAATGATTTTGACTTTGTTTTAGGGACTGTTATTTTCGTCTTTTTATTCTCTAGTATACATGTATTGAATGTTTAAAAATTGATTTTTTAATCTTTTCCAACTTCCTTGATTATAACGTCTTGACTTACTCGGGTAATTTACTAAATACTTTCAAGCAGTGAGAGCAGTGAGCATGGCTTGTGTTTCTTTTTTGTGTCTGGTTTGGCTTACTAAACTCTCATTTTAGATTGGCTAACTTTTAAGTGGAAATAACTGATCCAAGAGTAAAGTTCTTTTCTTTGTCAGTATGCTGATATCAAATATTACCAGAATGTTAGCCTGTTGCCTATGATGAAATATTCAGTAGTGGAATTATAACATAACCTTCTGGATAGTTCTGTTATTTGTCCATTCTGTTTATTTTGAAGGTTCAAGTAATATTGATTTGTAATCGAAACATTTCAATTTATTTAAATTCTGATTAAGGAAGAATTAGAAATCAGGTTTAACCTCCATAGTGAGGTGATATAGCCCTTTTTTTCAGACTACAGTTTTTAACATTTGAAATTTGATTTATAATTAGGCTGAATTACATTGCAATTACTACCATTGATGTTTTAATGACATTTTAAGTTATTTAAATGATCATAGTAAAATTTGCTATTGACTTTCCCTTTTTTATCTTACTACCTAAAGCAAACATGGTTGATCATTCAGTCATGCTTCTACATGAGTAAAAGTAAATTATAAAAAAAACCCACAGATATTTTCTGTTGTTAAATTTATAATTTACCTAAGAGTGGTTTAATGGATTTAAAATCTATTAGGTATGGGTACTGATGCATTTTAAGATATTAAAATGCTTCATGAGGTTGACTTATTTTAATAAATCGATATCATCAAAGTTTGAATAAGTTAATTTTAAATTATTATTATTTTTTAATTTAATTACTGATTTAGTCATAATATCTTTGTCCCTTCCTTTAAGTTTGAAAATTTTTTAACTTACAGAAAAGTATTTGTTGTGGTTCAGTCACTAAGTCATATTTAGCTCTTTGCGACCTCATGGCCTGTTGCATCCCAGGCTCCCCCGTCCTTCACTATCTCCCAGAGTTTTCTCAAATTCATGTCCATTGAGTCAGTGATGCTATGTAACCATCTCATCCTCTGCTGCACCCTTCACCTTTTGCCTTCAGTCTTTCCCAGCATCAGGGTCTTTTCCAATAAGTCAACTCTTCACATCAGGTGTCCAAAGTATCAACTTTCAGCTTCAGCATCAGCATCAGTCTTTCCAGTGAATACTCAGCATTGATTTCCTTTAGGATTGACTGGCTTGATCTCTTTGCAGTCCTCGGGCCTCTCAAGAGTCTTTTCCAGCACTACAGTTTGAAAGCATCAGTTCTTTGGCACTCAGCTTTCTTCATGGTCCAGCTCTCAAACGTGCACATGACTCCTCAAAAAAACCATAGCTTTGACTGTTCAGACCTTTGTTAACAAAGTGATGTCTCTGCTTTTTAATATGCTGTCTTGGTTTTTCACAGAGAAGTATAAAGAGAAGTAAAAGGAACTTCTTTGTACCTATTTTATAGATACACCAACTTTTAGCATTTTAGCTTTCGCTTTCTCTTTCTTTACATAAATATGTATATATATTTTCTGAACCATTTTGTATTTTCTACTTGAGAAACTTAGAATTTACGCAATACTGTTTTCTGATACACATATTCCAATTTCAGTGATTATTCTAATAATTTTACAGCTGTTTGATTTTATTCTCAATCCAACATCCAGTAAGGATTGCACATTGTGTTTAAATATTTGTTATATTTCAAATAGTTTTGCTTGTCTTTTTTAAATTTTTATATTCCACTGATTGAATTTATTATATTTTATTAACCCAGTCTTCTGTGGTTGGACATTTTTTCCCCAATAATTTTTCATAACAAATAATGTCTCAAAGAATACTTAGGCATATGTTGTTTTGTATTTGTGGATGTGTATCTTCAGGATAAATCCTTATATGTAGAATTAGACTGCTAAATCATTAGATAGTTAGTGTATCTTTATCTTACAGATTTCTCTTCATTATCTTTTTTACTTTCCTCATCCCTTTTACACTGAATATATTGATACATGCATTTCTTTTCTCCTCCAAATATTTAGGAATATAGTATGATTTTGACATCATGACTATGTATANAAGTACTGATGCTGAAGCTGAAACTCCAATACTTTAGCCACATGATACGAAGAACTGACTCATTTGAAAAGACCCTGATGCTGGGAAAGATTGAAGTTCGGAGGAGAAGGGGACAACAGAGGATGAAATGGTTGGATTGCATCACCAATTCAATGGGCATGAGTTTGAGTAAGCTCTGGGAGTTGATGATAGACAGGGAAGCCTGGCGTGCTGCAGTCCATGGTGCTGCAAGGAGTCGTACACGACTGAGTGACTGAACTGAACTGACTCCTGAGACCTTGATAAAGTCACTTTTTAATCCTAAAACATTTATATGAGATTCTTTGTGATCTCAGATATTCCTTAAACACGCACAGATTGGTCCCCAGCCAAAGCCTTAGTAATAACTCTACATGGATTTCAGCTCATTCCTCTTTGAAACTCTTTTGCAGAATTTCTAGTCTCTTGACTCCGTGAACCTCCGTCTGCTCATTTCAGTGAGAATGCCAGTTTGTGTTTGTCTCCTTCCTCCCTGGACCATAGTCTGTAAATTGCTTACTGGCAGAGAGACTGCGTGATGTCGGGGCTTACCTTGTGTCTTTTCTATCAAAGATTACAGTGCAGCTCTTCCTGTTGGCCAGCTCTTCCTGTTTGAAAATTCTGTAGTTTTTCCCATTTGATTTTCTTTATAGTTAATTATAGCACAAGGGTAATTCTGAACCCTGCTTCTCCCTCAGAGCTAGATTGGAAATTAAACATATGTGTTTAATGATGTACTGTACTTATAGGAACAAAAAATTGGGGCGGTTTATTTTGCCTTTAAAAAAGCAGTAATGATTGAATCAAGTTATGATTGAAGGTTGAATCTCTTCTATAAACTCTGACAATGTAATGATTTTGACTTTGTTTTAGGGACTGTTATTTTCGTCTTTTTATTCTCTAGTATACATGTATTGAATGTTTAAAAATTGATTTTTTAATCTTTTCCAACTTCCTTGATTATAACGTCTTGACTTACTCGGGTAATTTACTAAATACTTTCAAGCAGTGGGAGCAGTGAGCATGGCTTGTGTTTCTTTTTTGTGTCTGGTTTGGCTTACTAGACTCTCATTTTAGATTGGCTAACTTTTAAGTGGAAATAACTGATCCAAGAGTAAAGTTCTTTCCTTTGTCAGTATGCTGATATCAAATATTACCAGAATGTTAGCCAGTTGCCTATGATGAAATATTCAATAGTGGAATTATAACATAACCTTCTGGATAGTTCTATTATTTGTCCATTCTTTTTATTTTGAAGGTTCAAGTAATATTGATTTGTAATCGAAACATTTCAATTTATTTAAATTCTGATTAAGGAAGAATTAGAAATCAGGTTTAACCTCCATAGTGAGGTGATATAGCCCTTTTTTTCAGACTACAGTTTTTAACATTTGAAATTTGATTTATAATTAGGCTGAATTACATTGCAATTACTACCATTGATGTTTTAATGACATTTTAAGTTATTTAAATGATCATAGTAAAATTTGCTATTGACTTTCCCTTTTTTATCTTACTACCTAAAGCAAACATGGTTGATCATTCAGTCATGCTTCTACATGAGTAAAAGTAAATTATAAAAAAAACCCACAGATATTTTCTGTTGTTAAATTTATAATTTACCTAAGAGTGGTTTAATGGATTTAAAATCTATTAGGTATGGGTACTGATGCATTTTAAGATATTAAAATGCTTCATGAGGTTGACTTATTTTAATAAATCGATATCATCAAAGTTTGAATAAGTTAATTTTAAATTATTATTATTTTTTAATTTAATTACTGATTTAGTCATAATATCTTTGTCCCTTCCTTTAAGTTTGAAAATTTTTTAACTTACAGAAAAGTATTTGTTGTGGTTCAGTCACTAAGTCATATTTAGCTCTTTGCGACCTCATGGCCTGTTGCATCCCAGGCTCCCCCGTCCTTCACTATCTCCCAGAGTTTTCTCAAATTCATGTCCATTGAGTCAGTGATGCTATGTAACCATCTCATCCTCTGCTGCACCCTTCACCTTTTGCCTTCAGTCTTTCCCAGCATCAGGGTCTTTTCCAATAAGTCAACTCTTCACATCAGGTGTCCAAAGTATCAACTTTCAGCTTCAGCATCAGCATCAGTCTTTCCAGTGAATACTCAGCATTGATTTCCTTTAGGATTGACTGGCTTGATCTCTTTGCAGTCCTCGGGCCTCTCAAGAGTCTTTTCCAGCACTACAGTTTGAAAGCATCAGTTCTTTGGCACTCAGCTTTCTTCATGGTCCAGCTCTCAAACGTGCACATGACTCCTCAAAAAAACCATAGCTTTGACTGTTCAGACCTTTGTTAACAAAGTGATGTCTCTGCTTTTTAATATGCTGTCTTGGTTTTTCACAGAGAAGTATAAAGAGAAGTAAAAGGAACTTCTTTGTACCTATTTTATAGATACACCAACTTTTAGCATTTTAGCTTTCGCTTTCTCTTTCTTTACATAAATATGTATATATATTTTCTGAACCATTTTGTATTTTCTACTTGAGAAACTTAGAATTTACGCAATACTGTTTTCTGATACACATATTCCAATTTCAGTGATTATTCTAATAATTTTACAGCTGTTTGATTTTATTCTCAATCCAACATCCAGTAAGGATTGCACATTGTGTTTAAATATTTGTTATATTTCAAATAGTTTTGCTTGTCTTTTTTAAATTTTTATATTCCACTGATTGAATTTATTATATTTTATTAACCCAGTCTTCTGTGGTTGGACATTTTTTCCCCAATAATTTTTCATAACAAATAATGTCTCAAAGAATACTTAGGCATATGTTGTTTTGTATTTGTGGATGTGTATCTTCAGGATAAATCCTTATATGTAGAATTAGACTGCTAAATCATTAGATAGTTAGTGTATCTTTATCTTACAGATTTCTCTTCATTATCTTTTTTACTTTCCTCATCCCTTTTACACTGAATATATTGATACATGCATTTCTTTTCTCCTCCAAATATTTAGGAATATAGTATGATTTTGACATCATGACTATGTATATTGAGTAGTTTGCTAAAAAGTCATAGAAACAAAATAAATGTTTACAGTAACAAAATGACTGTTGTAACTAATACAAGTGTTAAAAACCTCAGGAGTTTTAGCCTAATTAGAAAAGATAACAAGTCAAGAGAAAGTATGCATTTTAAAAGACATTTTTATTAATTTATAGCAAATAAAGTTTATGAGACTAATGAATTAGAATTTTTAATACTCTTTAGTTCTGAATAAGTAAGTTGTCTTTAAAGCAACTTACTAGACCTGAACATAGTTTAGCATATATATTTGTGTATATACATGTATATACACACATATATGAATTACATATATAATAGAGACAACCACAGCTATTCATTATTTACTGTATGCTGCGTATCTTGTCCAACAATACATATACATTAAATTACTTAGTTTAATCTCCAGCAACCTTATGAGATCTAATTATTTGCCATTTATAGATGACACTGAGGCATAGAAATGTTAAGTGACATGCTCTTACTTATTCAGCTAGTTAGTGGTAAAGGCAAGATTTGAACCCACACGGTATTTATTCATTATAGATTCTGGACTTTTAATGACAATGTTTCACTACTTCTATTGGACTTGGTATTATTTTTCTGTATTAAGACTAATTAGTAACCTAACATTCTATATGACTTTGATTCTGAGTTCTTAATCGCTCTGCTCTCTTTCCTTGAAAGAAGTATATTAAGATTTTTTCTAGTTGTTATATCAAATTTATTATCATAAATGGTGATACTGGAATAGAATTCCATTCATAACAGCGACAGCTGCTCACAAAGAAACCATTTTATGCCACCATCCATGGCAGAATACTGAACTATGTTTTCCATTGTTCTGACCCATTAAAATTATTTATGTTTCCATTTTTCAGTGGATGATCCAACAGCCACACAAAGCAGCAACATTTTTTGGATGCATTGGGATAGATACATTTGGGGAGATCCTGAAGAAAAAAGCTGCTGAAGCCCACGTGGATGCCCATTACTATGAACAGAATGAGCAGCCCACAGGAACCTGTGCCGCGTGCATCACTGGTAGCAACCGGTCAGTGTTGTCTGAAGGCAGCTCTGTACTAATTGACTGTTTAACCGCTGGTAAAATATGAATTCAAATCTGAGTTTGGAATTTAGACTTCATGTTTATAATGGTTTTAATATTTAATAAACCCTTCTTCCTTATATCACTTTTCCTTAAAGTTTTTTTTTTCCTTTCTTGAAACTGCTATTGTCTCCATGAAGCACAATGAAATGAAAATTTGGAGATCATGTGTTCTTGCCGATGCTTTTTATGTGTGTTAGTTGGTCAGTTGTGTCTGACTCTTTGAGACCCTATGGACTATAGCCCACCAGGCTCCTCTGTCCATGGAATTCTCCAGGCAAGAATACTAGAGTGGGTTGCCATTCCCTTCTCCAGGGAATCTACCTGACCCAGGAATTTAACCCAGGTCTCCTGCATTGCAGGCAGATTCTTTACCAGCTGAGCCACCAGAGAATTAGAGTTAAGAAAGAAGCGTTTTACTCAATGTTTGATAGCTAGGTTCTTGCAAACTGACATTAAGAAGACTGTCCTTTTCCACATATCCTGAGATTGAAATGTTAAAATAAATATTTGCATATCTATATTTTAGTATATATAAAAATATTTTAATGTATTTTATCATGTATAAAATATTACATTATACTTAGTCTCTTATGGATTACATCATCTAAAGCAGTTCTGGCAGATAGTTATCTGTCCATACTAAACAACTTCAGTCATGGGTAGTGTACTACTCAAAAAACAAGCCATTACATTTCTAAACAGCTTTGCTTATCAGAAGATTTTTCTTTCTCTGAACTTGAACGCTGTCTGTCAGAGCCTGCCATGCGTTGCCTCTTTCTGTGCCTTTTGCAGTTATATGGGGTGTATCTTCAGTACATTCATGCTTTGCTAACATCAACATTACCATGTTGCTTATCAGCACGAGCTTTTTTCCTCCATTGAAAAAGAAAAACATGATTTTTTTGTTATTGTTAGAATCCACAAAGATGATCTCTTTTAAAAGAACAATTCACTTGATACTTTACATACCTTATACTAGAAATGCTGTATGTCCTCCCCCATTTCCTGCCTCCCTTTTTCTTCTTTCTTGCCTCTTGTCTTCTTTTCCTTATTTCCTGCCTTATCTCTCCTCCCCTTGCTCCACTCTCTCTTTTTACTTCATTTATTTTTGCACACTTTTGACTTCACAAGCATATATTAAAACCTTGATGATACGCTAGACAGTAGTCATGAAATAGCTAAAATAAAACTTTCAGAAATAGTTATGGTACCAAAGCCATTTTTAAAAATAAAGTTACAGAAAAGTAGTAAAGTTCTCCTACCAACAAAAAATAGTATTTGTAATAAATAAAACCATCTGTTGTTGAGATATTGAGATATACTTAATTAGACCTTTCCTCTTTTCAGTTTTTCTAAAATTACCTTTAGTAGGCAGGTGCAGAGATTTCCTGTTAGTGAGAAGTGGATCGACTTTTGCCTGTTTTACCATTCAAGCTACAGTAAAATTGCTAAATTGTTTTTATATGTTGTTATTTTAAAGAGCATTTGTGATAATACTAGGTTTCCAAATGTCAGCAGCTTAATTTATATACTCATATGTATTGCATTATCAGTATTATTTAGGTAATATTGGAAGTCAGAAACTGAGGGAAACCTTTGCTATCTAACTCATTTCCCAAATTGTAGAACTTAATAAATTTGGATAACTTTTAAATAGAGCTAGAAACTCTTACTTCTACTATCCCAAACTCAAATTAAGGCAATATTTTTCTTAACCAGGTTCTTTTTCTCCAAACTCTGGACCAGATACACTTGGATAGTAAGAATACCTATATTTTCTTTTGGAGGACTATTTAGTTTTCTACTGAAGAGTAGTTTTATTATCAGAATAGAATTTAGTAGCTCATACTAAAAGTATTAGCTTTTATTTAGTAACCATTTTATGCCAAAATTTTGCAGGAGTCACGATTACTAAAATATGTTTTATTATAGATTGAGTGGTTATTCTTAAATTGTAATATAGTTATTTTATATATGCATGTATTGATGCACATCATGCTTATTTTCATTAATCCAATTGAACATAAACAGAATGTATCCTTCAGTTAGTTACTCAGTTGGCATATGGGTGAGTAGAAATATGTTTTTGAAGATAATTGATTTTTTCAAAAGAGAATCTAACCATGTTATCAAAATCTTAAGTGATTATATATTTGTGGGTTTCTTTCCATTTTTTTAATCACAACTGTTACCAAAAACAAGTTGGAAAAATTGGCAAGTTGTGTTTTCTTATTTCTGGATCAGTAGGAAAAGGAAAAGTAATTTTGTATGTAATGTAAACAATTATTGTGTTAAGTTTAATTGTTGGACAATAATAAAAAGTTATATGTGATACTTGGCAGCAAAATTTTAAGTTTAGTATTGTGGTTAGATTTTTCAGCTGCAAAGCTGGACCAGCACAGGGAGTTTTCAACTATAAAAAGTAATTTAAATATTATAGTGCATAAAATGTAATGAATTGCAAATTAATTTCTCATAGTAAATATGGTCTACATATATATGTGGGTTTTACAAAATTAATCTCATGCTTGGCTTCTAAAGCATTAAATATCAATGGATATTCTGTTGATACTCAAAAACTGAAGATTTTAGTTGCATATATATTTTTTCTGTATAACTGTATAATAGCTATTTCTTACCTGCGTTTTGAACTATTAAAATGTAGAGAGTAGATAATTTTGTCATGTTAGTATCAAAAAGAAGCTTAAATGCTAGTTTCTTGAAATACCAGATGATATTTAGATTAATGTCTGTTTTTATCAAGGTAACCAAGATGTCTTACAAAATTTTTAAAACAAAATTAACATTAGTTTAGTAAAATCAGTAGACAGCAGTTTGAAGAATTAAGAATTAAAATGAAAGTCATAGTGAAGTATTTCAGACAGAGAAGGAGATATATCATATGACATCCCTTACATGTGCAATCTAAAAAGAAATGATACAAGTGAACTTACAAAACAGAAAAAGACTCACAGACTTAAACAAAATGAACTCATGGTTGAGGGAGGTTCCATGGGATAGTCCAGGAATAGTTAAGGACTTCGGAAAGGTCATGTATATACTGCTGTATTTAAACTGGATAATTAACACAAACCTATTGTATAGCACATGAAACTCTGCTCAGTATTACGTGTCAGGCTGGATGGGAGGGGCTTTTGGAGGAGAATGGTTCATCTTTAACTGTGACAAGGTTGTTAATTGGCTATACTTCAATACAAAATGCTTTTGGTATTAAAAAATTTAAAAAGTAAATTAAAATGAAAACGAAAGTTGCAAAAATAGTTAACTGTATAATTACAGGACAGGTGTGGCTGTAAGTAAAAGCCTACTTACATTTTGTTGTTGTTTTAGATCCCTTATAGCTAATCTTGCTGCTGCCAATTGTTACAAAAAGGAAAAACATCTTGATATGGAGAAAAACTGGATATTGGTAGACAAAGCAAGAGTTTATTATATAGCAGTAAGTATTTGACTAATTCAAATTTCTGGTACATATTTTTACTATAAATTATAGTTGTTTGTTGATGTACATTTAAAAATAATTGTCTCATCCTGCAAATTATATACCCATCTCAAAGCATATTTTGGGCTCACTATTACAAATTAAGAACAGAAATACAATCATTCTGTGATAACATAATTTGAACTATTTACCTTTAAGTATACCTTCTTTTGGATACATTATATATAGATGTTTTTAGCCAAGTGTCAAATTCTGTATTAAATATTAAGGTCTTTTGAAGTAATTCTGGAAACTAGCCAGTTGTATTTATAGGCTGCATATGAATGATGCATGTGTTGTGTGGGAAAATATTAGTAATATAATTGTTCACTGCAAACAGTTTGAGCTTATTTGCCTGAAACAATCTTAATTAGTATTTATTCCATAGTAATTACCATGACACCTTTTAATTTAATATTTCAGAGACATTGATCATGACAAATCTGTTAAATATCAGAATAAGGGCAGCATGTAATTTCAATTATTAAGTCTTCTGACATAAAAATAATTGGTTAAGAATTCATTTCTAAAATAAGACTGTAATAAAAATTCTCCTGAATTAATCACCCTATGAAAATCTTGTTTTTATTTAATGTGAGTTAAATGTGACTGATGAAAATTTAGTAGAAACCTCTGAAAAATTATAAGTAGTTCATATGCATATATGGTTTTGATATAGCAGCTGCTGCCATTTACTACCTGAGCTGTGAAACAGCTGGTAAGATGTGTAAAAAATTGATTATCCAGTAAGAACATGTTTATTGAAAATATAATTATTTCTTTCAGTCTAGTGTTAATGTCTCCTACAGCATGTTTATGTGCTCTGCTGTAGGCTTTACAAGGTTGGTATTGATCCTTCTGTACAGCAAATCCTGTTCCCTTTATAGCTGTCAAGTAAATGTTTACATTGAGAGGATTATATAGAGGAAAGTCACATT
>SJYW01048242.1:0-12468 GCA_006410735.1 Raphicerus campestris | reverse complement strand
AAGAGTCAGAAGTTTCCTTCTCTGTTTCTCCCTCCCAGAGTTGGAGAGGGCTCAGGTCAGAGTGCCTGGCATCTCGGAAGCTGGGCGCTGTGTCCTGGCAATGTGCCCCAGCGCCTCTGCACGAGCTGTGCCCCGCCTCTCCAGGGGTGCCCTTCTCCTACCCCTCCTGGGAGCTAGCTCAGGTCCTTCAAAGTGAGAGTGAAAGGCACTCTGTAGTGTCCGACTCTTTGCGACCCAATGGACCAATGGAATTCTCCAGGCCAGAATACTGGAGGGGGTAGCCTTTCCCTTCTCCAGGGGTTTCCCAACCCAGGGATCGAACCCAGGTCTCCCACATTGCAGGCAGATTCTTTACCAGCTGAGCCACAAGGGAAGCCCAAGGATACTGGAGTGGGTAGCCTATTCCTTCTCCAGCGGATCTTCCTGAGCCAGGAGTTGAACCAGGGTCTGCCACAAAGCAGGCGGCTTCTTCACCAGCTGAGCTACCAGGGAAGCTTGAGTCCTCCGGGGCCTGACTCAATCCTCCCCCGTATCTTTCTCGGCTCCCCTGGGCAGCTCCATGCCACGCAGCACGTCTCTGTCCCCCAGCACTTCTTGAACCAGCTGCTGCTCTGCATGGATGCTTTCCCGTGTGCATACAGCTGTTTGGAGGATCTGGGTGCAGAGGATGGTTATTGCCTCCACATGCTGTGGTGATTGTTCAGTTGCTCAGCTGGGTCTAACCCTGCGAGCCCGTGGACTTCCCTGCCCTTCACCACCTCCCGGAGTTGGCTCAGACTCTTGCCCATTGAGTTGATGATGCTGTCCAACCACCTTACCTCTCTCTCCTTTCTCCTCCTGCCCTTATGTTTTTAAACACTGGATCCTGAAAACAGTTTCCTAGGTGAGCTGGGCGGGTCCAGGGGAGGCGTGGCAGGTGGGTGTACAATCTTCAGCAGCTTCAGGGCACCAGCAAGTTGAGGCCTTCCGCCTGCAGGAGGTCTTGCCGGGGCTCTGCGAGAGAGCTCAGAGGAGCCCCGCGTGGGGCGGGGGTGGGGCGCTGCAGCACGGTTGCTCCGGTCCTACTTCCCCAGCACGCTTTGCCCTCTGGCCACGAGGAGGTGCTTCCAGGTCCCCACTCTGACCGTGGTATGTGGCTCCCCTCTGGAACACATGTCTCCCTCCACCCCAATCCCACCCACCTTCGGGCTCCCCACCGAGCTGCCCCTTCTCCAGGGGCCTCTGCCCAGACTGTGTGCACCTGGCCCCATCCTGCCTGTGGCTCCCAGACGCGGTGACCCAAACCCACTGAATGCGGCAGCCAGCAGTCCACACCGGACATCTGGACACAGGGCCTGGAGGGTGAGACGCCCGTTAGTGTTCCCCTCTGGACAGAGAGACCAGCACATCCGCGGATGATGCTTTGCTCCTATCCAGGGGTTGACTGTCTTCTGGTAGTCCCCTTCCCGCACCCATCCAGGCCAGCCCCTCCCCTGTGCCCCCAGGTTCAGGCCAGCTTGTTGAAGCTCAGGTGCCCAGGCCCTGCTTCGGGGCTTCTGTGGTCTGGCAGGGACCCCTGGGCAGTGATGTGGCCACTGCTCTGAAGAGAGTAGCTCCCCTGCCAGTCCTGGCCCCCAGGCAGACCCATCACAGCCTGCGGCGGACCCTGCCTGTGCATCCTTGGACCGGAGCCCATGTGCCTCCAGATGGGGGCCTGGTGTGCTCTGGCCGAATGGATGCAGGGTGCACCGGGTTAGCGAGACATTAAGTCACAAGGATGGTTTGATGACCTTGACGTGATTTCCATTTCTCACCGCAAGGCTGCTCCAGGCTCTTCCTTTTTCAAATAATCCTCTAAGTTGGTGCAGTGAGCCCTTCCGAACACCCATGAGTCTTCCTGAGCATGTGCTCAGGCCTCACGCTCCCACCCAGCTCCCTGAGTCAGCATCTTAAGCCCATCCTCACCCCTGCGTGTTCAGTCACTCAGTTGGGTCCAACTCTGCGACCCCAGAGACTGTAGCCCACCAGGCTCCTCTGTCCACGGGATTTCCTAGGCAAGGATACTGGAGTGGGATTGCCATTTCCTTCTCCAACCTTGACCCTAAGCTCTGGCTTTCAGGGCAGTCTTGGGGGGCACCTGGAGCAAAAGTTGGGGTGCAGAGAGGAAGTCAGGTTCCCCTGAAGAGGTTTCTATGGAGAGGAGACATGCGAGCCAGGGGGGTTCAACTTATTGCAGAGAGCTGGATGGAAGCATAGCCTCTCCTTGCAAGTCCTAGCCATTAGGAGGCAGCCTGCAGGCTGGGCTAGGATAGGCTTATGTCCCGCCAGGCCTGCCCGTCAAAGGACAGGGCTGTGCCCATGCCTTTCATATCTTGTGGCCTGGTGAAGCTGACCTGCCCCTGTTCTGCTGTGAATGAGGTGTTCTTAGGAGGGGGATGTCAGCGGGCGAGGACCAACAAGGAGTCGGTGTGGGAAGGACCAGAAGGAAGCCCCGAGCGGCGACGTCATCATCGGTGTCTCTGGCTGACGTGTGTTGAATGCACGCGAGTCTGTCTTTACCTCCGAGGTAGGTTGCTATCACCTCTGTTTCAAAGATGTGGACGCTGGGACTCAGACGGGTTGTGTAATTTCCACAGCCTGTAAGAAGCAGAGTCAGAACTTGAGCCCAGGCAGGCCGATCCTGGAGCCTGGTACCTGCCACGCAGATGCTGGGGTGATGGTTCAGAATCAGAAGGAAGCTGGTACAAGGAGGAAAGCGGGCCCCGCGAGGAGGGTCAGAGCAGGGCGAAGCATCTCACAGCTGGGAAAGTGCTGTGGCCAGCTCCCTCGTTTCAGCTACATTGAAGAGGGGACTCTTGCAGGGTCACCTGGCGGTGGTGGCCGAGCCTGGCCGGCACCGGGGTCTCTGGAGCTCCACACGGGGCCCACGAGGGCCCCGCACAGCGAGATCCCAGCTCCGCAGCCCGGGCTGCTTGCTGTCTGTTTGCTCATGAAAACTGCCGAGTAAGCAGTCCCTGAGATGTAATTAACTTCTCCTGGAGTAATTAAAAGCGTGAACTATCCCAAACGGTCGTGGTTTCCTCCCTCGGGGCTTTCGCTCAGTGTGGCAAGCGGTTCCAGGGACANCTTGAAAACTGCCGAGTAAGCAGTCCCTGAAATGTAATTAACTTCTCCTGGAGTAATTAAAAATGTGAACTATCCCAAACGGTCGTGGTTTCCTCCCTCGGGGCTTGCGCTCAGTGTGGCAAGCGGTTCCAGGGATGGTTCCCTGGCAGACACCTGCAAGGAGCCGGAGGAGCATTCCTCCAGGCCAGACCTGTGTCCACTTCTGCTCCAGGTCATCAGAGGACTCCACCATCCCAAACCAGACTGCACACCCTGTCCAGCTTTTGTGGACTTGGCAATGGGACCCAAGAGGGCATTTCTGGAGAACTTTCCAAAGGAGCCATCCAGCCAGGTGGAAACGCTGCCGACCTCCTTTGAGAACTTAGCAGTCAACACTTGGGGGTGTGGTAGGCTGGATGTGGGGGTGGGGCTGGGAGTCTTTCTGACGTCACACAGATTTCTTTGCAAACCCCACCCTACCTGGGGTTCTCAAAAGCAAGGGCACAGATGACTTCATCCATGTCGTGGGTTGCACTGAGGCTCCCCACAGAAGACGTGTCTACATTGTAATCCCCGGAACCTATAAATGTTGTCTTCTTTGGAAAAGGGTCTTCGCAGAAGTAATTGAGGATCTTGAGACGAGAGCGTCTTCAAGTATCCCACTAAGCCCTTAATCCAAGGACAACTGACCTCGTAGGAGAAAGAGGAGGTTTGGACAGAAGCGAGAAGACAGAAGCGGGAAGACAGAAGCGTGAGTAGGGGGCCGTGGACCACAGGGCAGAGCGCAAAGCCATGTGGCTGTGGATTCTCCCCTGGATGCCCGAGGGGCGTGTGACCTGCCTGGATTTCCGATTTCTGGCCTCCAGAATGGTGAGGCGATAAACTTCTGTAGTTTTAAGCCAACAAGTTTGTGGGAATTTGTTGTAGCAGCTGCGGGAAGCTAATGCGATCCACATGCTGGATGGTTATAAATATTGCTTCCGGTATTTCTCTGCTACTGAAGTTATAGCATGCTTAGTGTCCTTTTGAAAACTTTTATCTTGAGACAATTGTAGGTTCACATGCAGTTTCAGGAGACCATGCAGAAAGCCCCCCTGCTTTCCCCTAGAGGTGGCGTCCCGGGTGACTAGGACACAGCATCATAACCACCCCACTGGCAAAACACCCAGTGATGCACGCTCACCAGCCCATGAGTGTATTTCGTTTGATGAATTTAATCACGCGTGTAAGTTCCTGAATCTCCCAGCGCAGTGAGACACGGGGCAGCGCTGTCACAGGCCCCTGGGACTGCGAGCCTTCTGCAGCCTCCCAATCCCTCCTGCTCCCTAAGCTCCATCGTTACTACTCTGCTGTCTCTGTAATCTCATCATTGCGAGCAGGTTGAACGCTATGTCACCTTTTGAGACCGGCTTTGCCCCCTCATCATGATTCCCTTTGATCCCTCCCTGTGGCTGACGGTACCAGTAATGTGTTGCCTTTCACTCCCAAGCAGTGTTCCATGGGGGCGTGGACCGCTACTTTCTTTGGTTTTTTTTGGTGATATTTGGGACAATTAGGCTTTATCTTGTTTTGGGAGGGGCGCTGATTGTTTATCCACTCACCCGTTGAAGGGCATGTGGATTGTTTCCCGGGTTCAGCTATCATAAGGAAAGCTGCTATGAACCCTACAGGATTTTGTGTGAATATCTGTCATTTCTCTGGGTTACCTGGTGATGGCGTGTTTACTTTGGTAAGAAACCGCATCCTCTCCTGTAGCTGCACATTCTGAGGCCCCACCAGCAACATACGAGGCCCCTCTGCGTCCTCACGCACCCTGAGCTCATTCTCACTCCCGTCATCCTGGCAGATGCTTGGGGAGTGGAGCCTCTCTGTAGCTGTGATGTAACTCACTTTTGCAGAATGGCCCTTCCCTGTTAGGCTGCTGGCCTTTTGGCAGGAGGAGCTGTGGGTGGCTCGCTTTCCTGGCCATGGCAGCTGCTGCATCCAGCTCAGATTATCCAATGCTTGTGTTTAACGTCAGCGTTTAAGGGTTCAACAGGGCCGTGCTGGAGGAGCCCGCACGCCCCTCGGGCTCACTATAGGGTCTGTGTCCTGAGGATGTGCCCTGAGCCATTGCCACCAGCAGCTGTGAAGCACGTGACAGCAGGTAAGGCCGCGAGACCCGGGGTGGGAGGGGCAGGCAGGTGCCAGGTGCCTTGGGAACCATCTCAGCTTGTCCTCACAGGGGGGGCACAGATTAACTGAGTTGTGGCTTACACACTTGAGCAGCTTTCAGTGAAGTCAACGAGAAAAAATGCAGCTTCAGATGCTAAAACCTGGGGTGGCCCCCTGTGGGGACCAGCGTGCAGGGCAGGGCTGGCTGGACCCCCAAGCCGTGCCCTTGCTGCAGTCTTCATCCCGGGACTCTCCTGACTGTTCACCTCAAGGGCGGATTTTCAGCCCACTGTTCGTCAGCTCTTCTTTATGGACAAGTTTTAGGGCTACTCATTTCCTGAAATTTTAAGCTGCATCTGTACGTTTTGATATGTAGCCTTTAAATAATTTTTCAGCTCAACCTAGACAGTAGATTAAAAAGCAGAGACATTGCTTTGCCAACAAAGGTCCATCTAGTCAAGGCCATGGTTTTTCCTGTGGTCATGTATGGATGTGAGAGTTGGACTGTGAAGAAAGCTGAGTGCCAAAGAATTGATGCTTTTGAACTGTGGCTTTGGAGAAGACTCTTGAGAGTCCCTTGGCCTGCAAGGAGATCCAACCAGTGCATTCTGAAGGAGATCAGCCCTGGGATTTCTTTGGAAGGACTGATGCTAAAGCTGAAACTCCAGTACTTTGGCCACCTCATGGGAAGAGCTGACTCATTGGAAAAGACCCTGATGCTGGGAAAGATTGAAGGCAGGAGAAGGGGACGAAGAGGATGAGATGGTTGGATGGCATCACTGACTCGATGGACATGAGTTTGAACAGGCTCCAGGAGCTGGTGATGGAGAGGGAGGCCTGGTGTGCTGCAGGCCGTGTGGTCGCAAGCAGTGACTAAACTGAATTGAACTAAAGAATTTTTCAATAAAATAGTATTTTTAAAGTTTAATCTACATGTCTTGAATTATTTAGAAATGTGCTTATAAATTTCCAAAAAGTACATTGCTTTTATAATAGATTTCTAACTTAACTGAATTATGGTCAGGAAAAGTATTTTGTTTGAAACTGATATTTAAGAAGTCTTTGAAATTTGCCCTAGTATCCGGTCAAGTCTCATAAATAATGCATACCTACTTGAGAAGACTATATATTTTCTAGTTATTGGAGAGTCACTGGTGTATAATGGTAAAGGTTCAGTTCACCAGGAAGACAAAGTTTCTAAACAAAATGGACCTGAACTTTTACCATTATTCACCANAAGACGTGTCTACATTGTAATCCCCGGAACCTATAAATGTTGTCTTCTTTGGAAAAGGGTCTTCGCAGAAGTAGATGAGGATCTTGAGACGAGAGCGTCTTCAAGTATCCCACTAAGCCCTTAATCCAAGGACAACTGACCTCGTAGGAGAAAGAGGAGGTTTGGACAGAAGCGAGAAGACAGAAGCGGGAAGACAGAAGCGTGAGTAGGGGGCCGTGGACCACAGGGCAGAGCGCAAAGCCATGTGGCTGTGGATTCTCCCCTGGATGCCCGAGGGGCGTGTGACCTGCCTGGATTTCCGATTTCTGGCCTCCAGAATGGTGAGGCGATAAACTTCTGTAGTTTTAAGCCAACAAGTTTGTGGGAATTTGTTGTAGCAGCTGCGGGAAGCTAATGCGATCCACATGCTGGATGGTTATAAATATTGCTTCCGGTATTTCTCTGCTACTGAAGTTATAGCATGCTTAGTGTCCTTTTGAAAACTTTTATCTTGAGACAATTGTAGGTTCACATGCAGTTTCAGGAGACCATGCAGAAAGCCCCCCTGCTTTCCCCTAGAGGTGGCGTCCCGGGTGACTAGGACACAGCATCATAACCACCCCACTGGCAAAACACCCAGTGATGCACGCTCACCAGCCCATGAGTGTATTTCGTTTGATGAATTTAATCACGCGTGTAAGTTCCTGAATCTCCCAGCGCAGTGAGACACGGGGCAGCGCTGTCACAGGCCCCTGGGACTGCGAGCCTTCTGCAGCCTCCCAATCCCTCCTGCTCCCTAAGCTCCATCGTTACTACTCTGCTGTCTCTGTAATCTCATCATTGCGAGCAGGTTGAACGCTATGTCACCTTTTGAGACCGGCTTTGCCCCCTCATCATGATTCCCTTTGATCCCTCCCTGTGGCTGACGGTACCAGTAATGTGTTGCCTTTCACTCCCAAGCAGTGTTCCATGGGGGCGTGGACCGCTACTTTCTTTGGTTTTTTTTGGTGATATTTGGGACAATTAGGCTTTATCTTGTTTTGGGAGGGGCGCTGATTGTTTATCCACTCACCCGTTGAAGGGCATGTGGATTGTTTCCCGGGTTCAGCTATCATAAGGAAAGCTGCTATGAACCCTACAGGATTTTGTGTGAATATCTGTCATTTCTCTGGGTTACCTGGTGATGGCGTGTTTACTTTGGTAAGAAACCGCATCCTCTCCTGTAGCTGCACATTCTGAGGCCCCACCAGCAACATACGAGGCCCCTCTGCGTCCTCACGCACCCTGAGCTCATTCTCACTCCCGTCATCCTGGCAGATGCTTGGGGAGTGGAGCCTCTCTGTAGCTGTGATGTAACTCACTTTTGCAGAATGGCCCTTCCCTGTTAGGCTGCTGGCCTTTTGGCAGGAGGAGCTGTGGGTGGCTCGCTTTCCTGGCCATGGCAGCTGCTGCATCCAGCTCAGATTATCCAATGCTTGTGTTTAACGTCAGCGTTTAAGGGTTCAACAGGGCCGTGCTGGAGGAGCCCGCACGCCCCTCGGGCTCACTATAGGGTCTGTGTCCTGAGGATGTGCCCTGAGCCATTGCCACCAGCAGCTGTGAAGCACGTGACAGCAGGTAAGGCCGCGAGACCCGGGGTGGGAGGGGCAGGCAGGTGCCAGGTGCCTTGGGAACCATCTCAGCTTGTCCTCACAGGGGGGGCACAGATTAACTGAGTTGTGGCTTACACACTTGAGCAGCTTTCAGTGAAGTCAACGAGAAAAAATGCAGCTTCAGATGCTAAAACCTGGGGTGGCCCCCTGTGGGGACCAGCGTGCAGGGCAGGGCTGGCTGGACCCCCAAGCCGTGCCCTTGCTGCAGTCTTCATCCCGGGACTCTCCTGACTGTTCACCTCAAGGGCGGATTTTCAGCCCACTGTTCGTCAGCTCTTCTTTATGGACAAGTTTTAGGGCTACTCATTTCCTGAAATTTTAAGCTGCATCTGTACGTTTTGATATGTAGCCTTTAAATAATTTTTCAGCTCAACCTAGACAGTAGATTAAAAAGCAGAGACATTGCTTTGCCAACAAAGGTCCATCTAGTCAAGGCCATGGTTTTTCCTGTGGTCATGTATGGATGTGAGAGTTGGACTGTGAAGAAAGCTGAGTGCCAAAGAATTGATGCTTTTGAACTGTGGCTTTGGAGAAGACTCTTGAGAGTCCCTTGGCCTGCAAGGAGATCCAACCAGTGCATTCTGAAGGAGATCAGCCCTGGGATTTCTTTGGAAGGACTGATGCTAAAGCTGAAACTCCAGTACTTTGGCCACCTCATGGGAAGAGCTGACTCATTGGAAAAGACCCTGATGCTGGGAAAGATTGAAGGCAGGAGAAGGGGACGAAGAGGATGAGATGGTTGGATGGCATCACTGACTCGATGGACATGAGTTTGAACAGGCTCCAGGAGCTGGTGATGGACAGGGAGGCCTGGCGTGCTGCAGGCCATGTGGTCGCAAGCAGTGACTAAACTGAATTGAACTAAAGAATTTTTCAATAAAATAGTATTTTTAAAGTTTAATCTACATGTCTTGAATTATTTAGAAATGTGCTTATAAATTTCCAAAAAGTACATTGCTTTTATAATAGATTTCTAACTTAACTGAATTATGGTCAGGAAAAGTATTTTGTTTGAAACTGATATTTAAGAAGTCTTTGAAATTTGCCCTAGTATCCGGTCAAGTCTCATAAATAATGCATACCTACTTGAGAAGACTATATATTTTCTAGTTATTGGAGAGTCACTGGTGTATAACGGTAAAGGTTCAGTTCACCAGGAAGACAAAGTTTCTAAACAAAATGGACCTGAACTTTTACCGTCATTCACCAGTGACTCTTTCATTTTCATAATATTTTAGCCTTCAGATCTATTTTCCCATGTATGTGGCTAATATTGGTCTGATATATTTCTTTTGCAACTTTTTAAATTTACGAAAATCTTAAATACTTTTAGACAAACTATAACTGGATTAAAATTAAAAAGTCAAATCTGACCGTTTCTGAGCTGTTGAATTTTGTCCGTTTTGTTGGTAAATTTTGGATTGTTTCTGCCCTCCTATTTTGTGCTTTCTCTTTCTTCTGCATTTCTCACGCTCTTTCCAGCCTTCTTTTGAATTGATTTCAAGTTTACAGTCCCCATCCCCTCCTCTGTGTCTTGAACTCTGCAAAGTTACAGCCTCTTTTGTCCCTCTGGTGGTTACCCTTAGAATTTAACCTACAAACTGAACTCGGAACCTGGACTCAGTGGAAACCTCTTGCCCCCTTCTAAACAATCCAAGAAACTTAACTATTTTGCATTTAACTGTGGGCTTCCCAGGTGATGCTAGTGATAAAGAACCTGCCTGCTAATGTAGGAGATGTAAGAGACACAGGTTCAATTAATGTGCCAGGAAGATCCGCTGGAGGAGGGCATGGCAACTCACTCCAGCATTCTTGCCTGGAGAATCCCCATAGATAGAGGAACCTGGCGAGCTATGCTCCATAGTGTTGCAAGACTGAAGTGAGTTAGCACACACGCAAGTTTAATTGTGTATTGCTGACAGCATTATTGAGATTTGTGTTTTATTTCTCTCTTCCACCTAATTAGGCTTTATTATGATGATTTTAATGCCAGTGTGGATTTAGATTTGCTACCTTTTAGTCTTCACTCACCGCTTCTCCATGCCACCCAGGACCTCCATTCTGGGATGTTTTCCTTGACAGCTTCTCCGGGGATGCGTCTGTGGGTGGCAGACTCCAGTGGCTTCTGCATGCTCTGAGGTCCTGGAGCCCAGGATGGGAGCTGGTGCCACAAGACTCAGAGCAGCCATATAGATGAGACACATCCACCCCAGACAACCGTCACCAAAGGATGCTTAGAAGAACGTGAACAAGGTCGGGGTCCCCTGCCCTCAGAGTCTCTCTGTGGCTTGATGGCCAGCAGAGGATGCCAACACTGGGTACGGGTCTCTGCCACCCCCTGTGAGTGGGCAGGGCTGGGCTGCAGGAAGAAAAGCTATGACCTGGCTCTCCCGTGGCGTGGAGCCCTCTCCACCCCCAGGGGATTTGTCTTTCCCTGTCTTCACCCTGGGATTAGTCCCCTCCATCCTGTGGCCTCTGCGGGTCCAGTGTCCAAGTTTGCCAGGTCTCCAGCACAAAGGAGCAGGCTGGTCCAGCCCTGGTCAGGAGGGGACTTGGCAGGCCTGACCTCCTCCCACCTGTGGACCCCTCACTGTTACCTCCTCTCTGACCCTCATCTCCTCCCACTCCTGGTGGTGAAACCCTGCGAGTGGAACCTGCACTTCATCATTTCTGCCCTTCTTGAAGACATCAGCAAAGACAGTGCAGACACCGAAGCAAAGAGCTGCTTGAGTGTTGAGATCTGTGTAAACTGATTGTCCCCCCGCAGCAGGCTGTCATCTTCCCTTACTTAAAGAGGGTTGAGTTATGGAATATAAATTGGAAAAGTTTATCTCTGATGAATGAAGCTTGGCTGGTGTGAATAATTGCTATATAGGAAAAGAATTTTAACCTCCTTTGTGCCTCCTGGCAAATCCTGCTGATTTAGGAGGATGAAGGAAAATTTCAAGATAATTGGGCTCATGGAAAATGGACTTGGTCAGCACAACAGGCTGAAAGTCAAGAAAGGAGGTGTGTTCCTGGCCTTACCACGGACTCTCTGGGGTCATGAGTTCATAATCTCTATTGTTGCCCTGAGGCTCTCATGAGCCATGAGAGACACGTCTCAAAATAGCTCTACTGGTGCTGAAAACCCAACCATAGCTGCCTGGGGCACTGGTCCCATTTTAGGCAAGAGGGCTGCGCTCTGCTCCAGAGGAGCAGAAGGGCTCTGGACATGGACTTGAGGCCCAGGTCTGCTCCAGTTCCAGGGCCCTGGTCAGGCCACTCACCCTGAACCTGAGTCCATTTCAAAACACCCATTTGTAATAGAAACACCTTCATTTTATGAGACATAAAAATTTCTCGTTTGGAATAAATTGAGGAGGATAGATAGTGAAGTGGATAAAGGAATATGCTCTCTGCAGGGCAGCTTAATGGACCCAGGGCTCAGCCATGTGTAGAGCAGGTACTTCTAGCTGGAGTACAGGGGGAAAGTGCCACGCCTCCACGTCAGGGGAATGTGGGGTCACGCGACGGACGTCTCTGTGCAGCCTCTGCCCATGTGGAGCAAGAGATCGTTGCCAGGGCCCTNGATAGATAGTGAAGTGGATAAAGGAATATGCTCTCTGCAGGGCAGCTTAATGGACCCAGGGCTCAGCCATGTCTAGAGCAGGTACTTCTAGCTGGAGTACAGGGGGAAAGTGCCCACGCCTCCATGTCAGGGGAGTGTGGGGTCACGCGACGGACGTCTCTGTGCAGCCTCTGCCCATGTGGAGCAAGAGATCCTTGCCAGGGCCCTGNCAGCCATGTGTAGAGCAGGTACTTCTAGCTGGAGTACAGGGGGAAAGTGCCACGCCTCCACGTCAGGGGAATGTGGGGTCACGCGACGGACGTCTCTGTGCAGCCTCTGCCCATGTGGAGCAAGAGATCGTTGCCAGGGCCCTGGTCTCCTCGTCCCTTTCTAGCCACACCTCCCGACCCCACCTCCTCAGGGTGGCCGCCGTCTTGCCTTTAAGCTCTGTCACCCGCCACGTAGCTGAGGCTGCACACTGCATGTTCTTGCAGCCCTAGCGCTCTGTAGGTGGCATTTTTGTTGGTGAGCTGCAGCCATGCTGTGTGGAGCAGCGGTTCGCTCCTGTGTTTGACGGTAAAATGGATGTGCTAGTCCTCAAGGGGGGTTCCAGTGAGGACGGGACGAGGTGGGCCTGCGAGAGGAGGGCGCATGGAGACCGTTGCTCTGATGCAGCACTCAGGACCCTCCTTCCCCTAATAGCACGGACCCTGGGGTTGAAGGCTCAGTATTCAGGATTCTGAAACTCAGTCGCTTCCCGCCTTTTCACTGGTTTGTCAGTGAACTCGGAGCCGACTTTGCCAGCATCTGAG
>SJYW01048240.1:0-10155 GCA_006410735.1 Raphicerus campestris | reverse complement strand
TCTTCCAAGGAGCAAGCGTCTTCTAATTTCATGGCTGCAGTCACCATCTGAAGTGATTTTGGAGCCCCCCAAAATAAAGTCTCTCAGTTTCCATTGTTTCTCCATCTATTTGCCATGAAGTGATGGGACCAGATGCCATGATCTTAGTTTTCTAAATGTGGAGTTTTAAGCCAGCTTTTTTACTCTCCTCTTTCACTTTCATCAAGAGGCTCTTTTTCTTCTTCACTTTCCGCCATAAAGGTGGTGTCATCTGCATATCTGAGGTTACTGGTATTTCTCCCAGAAATCTTGATTTCAGCTTGTGCTTCATCCAGCCTGGCATTTCACATGATGTACTCTGCTTCCCTGGTGGCTCAGAGGTTAAAGCGTCTGCCTCCAATGCGGGAGACCTGGGTTTGATCCCTGGGTCAGGAAGATCCCCTGGAGAAGGAAATGGCAATCCACTCCAGTATTCTTGCCTGGAGAATCCCTTGGACAGAGAAGCCTAGTAGGTTACAGTCCACGGGGTCGCAAAGAGTCGGACACGACTGAGTAACTTCACCTCACTCTGCATATAAGTTAAGAAGCAGGGTGACAATATACAGCTTTGACTTACTCTTTTCCCGATTTGGAAGCAGTGTGTTGTTCCATGTCAAATTCTAACTGTTGCTTCTTGACCTGTATACAGATTTCTCAGGTGGTAGGTAAGGTGGTCTGGTATTCCCATCTCTTGAAGATTTTTCCAAAGTTTGTTGTGATCCACACAGTCAAAGGCTTTGGTATAGCTAATAAAGCAGAAGTAGATGTTTTTCTGGAACTCTCTTGCTTTTTCCATGATCCAGCAGATGCTGGCAATTTGATCTGTTTCCTCTGCCTTTTCTAAATCCAGCTTGAACATCTGAAAGGTTACAGTTCACATATTGCTGAAGCCTGCTGAAAACATACTTACTATTCCTAAAAACTTTGACATAATTTAAGATTATCAAATGGTAAGGGAGCATTTAGTGGGTTTCCCTGGTGGCTCAGTGGTAAAAGAATCTGCCTGCCAATGCAAGGGACACAGGTTAGATCCCCAATCCAGGAGGATCCCACATGCCACAAAGCAACTAAGCCCATGTGCCATGACTATTGGGCCTGTACTCCAGACTGCGGGAGCCACAGCTACTGAGCCCATGAACTACAACTACTGAGGCCCGAGAGCCTAGAACCCGTGCTCCACAACAAAAGAAGCCGCTGCAATGAGAGGCCCACTCACTGTAACTAGAGAGTAGCCCACATTCCCTGCAACTAGAGAAAAGCCTGTGAAGCAACGAAGACCCAGTATGCCATAAATAAATAAAGTTTTTTTTTTAAAGATTAAGGGAGCAGTCACATTTCTAACTATTGTCATGTTTCTCTGCTCTCCTCTTCTGCCTCTTTTAATAAAATTATGACACCTCTTTCACTGTAAAGTTCTCCAAACACACTAATGCAGAGCTCTCCAAACACATTATTTAATGCTCATATGTGCCTTTGGAGGATGTTCCTCCTTCTAGAAATGAGAAAAATGAGGCTCACAGAGGTGAAGAGACTTGCCNAAGGGAGCAGTCACATTTCTAACTATTGTCATGTTTCTCTGCTCTCCTCTTCTGCCTCTTTTAATAAAATTATGACGCCTCTTTCACTGTAAAGTTCTCCAAACACACTAATGCAGAGCTCTCCAAACACATTATTTAATGCTCATATGTGCCCTTGGAGGATGTTCCTCCTTCTAGAAATGAGAAAAATGAGGCTCACAGAGGTGAAGAGACTCGCGCAAGGTGTCACAATGGGCTAGAGGCAGAGCCATGTCCTGGCCCAGGCCCCGTGTCCCCCAGCCCTTGCTTCTCTCCACCCCAGGACCTCACAATGGAAGATTTCAACTGTCAGGCTCAGAGGCTCCAAGAGAATCTGGAGAAATGGGCTGAGAGACTCTCCACCAGTGGCAGCAGGCTGGAAAGTGTGCATCCCCAGCTAAGGAGGTACCTTCAAGCCCTTTCCTCCAGGGAACAACAGGACTAACTCCTTGGCTCAGGCTTATTTGCATGCAGGAGCTCCTCAAAGCCCAGGCAGTGGCTGGGGCTCACCACCCCGCCTCCTGAGCAGCAAGCCTTAAGCCCCCAGCACTATGGCAGATTGGCTGCTGACACCCAAAGGGCAGGCACAATAGCCAGATCACTCAGCCAACCTTATCCTAATTCTAACTTTTTGCCTAAGTGCAGGAGGAGGGCAAAGGTCTCTCTGTTTTTCTTCTGGGAACCTCCTTGCCTAGCCAGCCCTGCACATGCAGAGAATGCCATGGATTCCATTCTAAATCCCCTGGCTTTTGTGGCTAATTCTTCCATTAGTCTGCAGACTGCAGAGCAAACCCCTCAGCCTGGCATTCAAGACCTGCAGTCTGCCCAACACCACTGATGTAACCTACCATAGAGACCAAAGAGACCATGCTACAATTTCAAGGGAGACCAAAAAAAAAAAAAGCATTATACTAGTTAATTCCTGAAATTATCCTATTTGAGCTTCACTTCTTTAGCTTTAGAGGATGCATCTGTTTAAATGCAAGCACTGTTCCTGTCAGCAGTGTCCATTAATCTCCTTCCACATTTTAAACGTAATGTGCTAATATTTTCACTTGCTACTTGTTTGCCCAAACAAACTGTGGCATATCCTATCTCCTCACCTTTGCTCATTCAGTTTCCTCTGCCTAGAACTTCCTTCTTCACCCACTAACTACTAGGGATGCTTCCTCCTCTGAGGAATCTCCTCCTCCCACAGCCTTCCAATCCCCACACTGGGCAAAGGGCCCTTTCGAGGGTTTAACTTGACCATAATCACATCTCACTGCATGGTAACCAGCACACTGTAAGCCCCGACCCTGCACCCAAGGGCAGGGATCAATGCTGTTCATCCAACCCTCTGTAGGCCTGAACCCAGGGCCTGGCATATAGTAGCATCTCCACTTAATGGGATAGTTGAAATACTTTATCTCAATGAAAGTATGCAGCCCTGTGGGTTAGGCTGCTCAGGAATGATGGTTCCTCCCACTTTACAGACATGGAGGTTGAGACACAGAGAGGTAAAGCAACAGGTTCCAAGCACTGAGTGGGAGCTAACGCTCTCCCCATATCTCCTGTCTCCTGATGGCGCATTGCTCCTGCTGCTGCCCTCCAAGACAGGGCCTGGATGCCCCGGGCCAGAGGAGCCATGACAACTGGAGCTGATAGATGCCAGCGCTCCGGGCACACTGGAGCAAGCAACTGTGCTCAAACACCCCAGCACAATTCCCCGCTGCCCAGGGCAACGTCCGCATTCCTCATCCCAGCCTCAGGTCCTCGCTCAAGCCCATCTCTCCACCTTCTTCCTCTACGACTCCCTCTCACATGCCCCTGCTCCCACCACACCTGCCTACTCATCCTTCCCTGGGCTCGCCTGACTTTTCAGAACCCAGTACAGGGTGCCCAGACTCTGTCCCTATCACTGATCTTGTGATCAGTGCAACTGGATGAAGAGGTAGGGCAGATATTAACAGGCGTCCTCCCACGTCAGGGTGACAGAGCAGCGCCGCACAAAATAAGCAGATCAATCAGCATTTGCCACACTATGTTCACAGGACACCAGCATCCTGAGAGGTGCTCGGAACTGTCTCCACAAAAGAGCCCCCTGAACGAGACCACAGGAACGATGTACTGACTGTTCATGTCTCAGGCCCTGTGCAGAGTCTTTTGCACACAATGCTGCATTCTGCCCTCACAACAGTCCTGAAAGGTAGGCTCCACTTTATTTCCTCCGGACCACAAATGAGGAAACTGCAGCTCAGAAGGGCTAGTGAGCTTCCCCATGGTCACAAAGCTAGCAAGAGAAGAACCAGGATCAAAACCCAGCCTGTGCTCTTATTTGTGAGACTACCTTTGTCTTATCTGCTGTACTGTTCCTTGAGGAAATTCCAGATGTAATTAAGACCTGAGGATTCTTATTTAAATTTAACGAAATATTCTGCCCCCCTATTTGAGGCTGGAACCTCACCATCACCTTTTATGTTACTGAATCCTATTCACATCCCACAGAATACAAACTCAGTTTGGGAAATGCTGCACTAGAAGACAGCAGCTCTTACCATCCTAACAATCTGAGAGCACCAGGTGGAGGAAAGAGCCCTGCAGACCTCTGGGCACAGCCTCTGTACTGTACACATAGGGTTCTAAGACGAGACAGTGGCCCGGGCTCTCCCTTGTCACAGCCAGTGAGGGGAGGGAACAGATCCATGACTCCCAAGAAAGGCCTTTACTCAAGGCAGGCAGGTGAGGCTGGCAGTTTGGAATTCTCTCAGCAGGTGGAATTCACACACCTTCCTGCAGAGGCCGCACAGGCTTCGGGAGATGGAAACTGTTGGAAGCAGCACCAACTTAACGAATAAAAATCATAAGTTCCAAGGACCAACAAAGCAGGACAGCTCCGCAGATCACACCAAAGTTAATTTCTCCAACACAAAGGCCCAGAGAGGGAAAGGCACTTGTCCAGGGCCACACAGCAAGTTCAAAGCATAGCTGGAACTAGAATTCAAGCTTCCTGCCTCCTGCTCCAAGGACCTGCCTGGCCTTTCTTGAAATGCTGATATGTGTGTCTGTCTCCTCAGCCTGGCCAGAGGCCCATTGAGAGTCAAAACAGTGTCCAAGTCATGCCTGACTTCCTGGCTCCTGACACGTAGGGCTAAAGAAATTTTTACCCAAAATTCTGTTTCTCAGCTTTATCACTTAAATGGTTGCTTCTGAAAATGACTGTACCCTCAAAAGGTAAACATACTCTACCAAAGAATAACACCACCTGTAGTATGCCTAATATATGTGTGTATACACACACACATCTACACATACACATTAAACACCACTCTAAGAATTTTACCTATAATAATATTTAAATCTCAGTGACCATAAAAGGTAGGTATATTATCAATAAAATTACCATCCTCATTTTATATGCAAGAAAAAATGTGACACAAGAGGTTAAGTAATTTGTGTAAAGTAACACAGCTAATAAATAATAGAATCAGGATTTGAACCCAGCCAAGCACTCTAACACACAAGCCACTAGCTCTCAAAGGTCCTATCTTTATCATACATGTAAGATGCTCCAGGTACTATGTTAAAGCCACATGTATATTAATGCTCACAGCCAAGCCCAGGGCTAAATGTTNCTGCAAGAAGCACTGAGTATGGTACAATTGGCAGGCAAAACTTTAAGGAGAAACAGGACATTTGTATTGCCTCAAGGGACCTCCCACAAATGTGGTAATTTTAACATATGTCCACAAATTCTTTGATACGCTTCTCCCAGGAGGTAGAACTTAATTTCTCACCCCTTGAACTGGGTGTGGAGTGTAGGTTGAACTCAGTCTTTCTCATCTCTGAGTAGGATATGGAAAGGGGAAAATTGTAATGTGGAGAAACCTGGCAGATTCCACCTTAACCAAGTGCTCAAGTTTAAATCACCATTATATAATATTATGTATATCATACCCTGATATGGAGGCTTCCCTAATAGCTCAGTAGCAAAAGGATCCGCCTACAGTGCAGGAGACACAGGAGACTTGGGTTTGACCTGTGGGTCAGGAAGATTCCTTGGAGGAGGAAATGGCAACCCATGCTAGTATCCTTGCCTGAAACATTCCGTGGACAGAGGAGCCTGGTGGGCTGCAGTCCATGAGGTTGCAAAGAGTCAGACACAATATGATGCAACGAGAAGAAAGCTTCATCTTTGTGATATTCCTCCTAAAAACTCATTAGCTCTGTTGTATCCTGAGAAAACATCAGACGCTCCCAAATTCATGGCATTCTACAAAATACATGAATGGTACTCTTCAAAAAATGTCAAGGTCATGAAAGAAAAAGAGAATCTGTCACAGACTGAGGAGATATGATGACTAAAAGTGATGTGTTACCGTGTATTGGATTTTGGAACAAAAAAAAGGACACAAGTAGAAAAATTGGTAAAATCTCGATGAAGTCTGTAGTTATCAGTTTGATACTTTTATAATAGTTATGTAAGATGTTAATATCAGGGAAAGATGCAGTTAATGATGAATGGTAACTTTCTGTTCTGTCTTTTGCAACTCTTACATGAAAGCTTTTCCAAAGTAAAAACTTATAAAATAAAATATTCGTTGCACAAAGAAGTTAATAGCCACCACCAAGGAAACCTTAAAGCCAGTGAGAATGTGGGACAGCTTTATAGTTCTAACACATCCTGTTCTAACACAATGCTGACAAACGTAAGCCTTCATTTCTCAAATCTAGTTTATATTATTCCATGTTGATCTTTCTAACAGCCAAGAGAGTGAGGTCAGATGGCATAGATAAGGAAACCGAGACACACAAAATAGTTCCCACCTTCTCACTGAACAGATGAGGGGACTCTACCCCAGAAAAAGGGAAGGATTTGTCCCAGTCACAGAGCAGGTTAGAAGGCCAGTCCAGGAGTAAGACTTCTGGCTCCGCTTTCTTGGCTGCTGTTTCAGGGCAACTGTAGACAAAGTTTAAATGTGGACTATTTGGGAAGGCAAAGCAGAGTAATTCTCATCTTGCCCCCACCCCCTTCTCACCTTTGAGTTAAGCAATAAAGCTGAAAAGATCCTTCAACAAACAAATCCCTCCTCATTATAGAATCCACAGGCACATCAGCTCTTAGGAAACCTGCAAGGCAAGCTCTTTAGGAGGGAGGGCTGTTCAAACATGCCTGTCTAGGTGCCCTCTTTCCTGTTCACTCTCAAAAAGACAGAATGTCTGTTTCAGGAGCAGCAGTTCAGTGGACATCTGGGCTCCCAAGCCCCGGTGGTGGACTGGCTGGTGGTTGTGGCTGGGTGGGTGGAGGTGGGGCATGGAAGCAGTAGGCCTTCAAAGCCACGATGCACCCTGGCCACAGCACAATCTACACTTTTCTATTTCGAAGTTGAATTCTTTCTCAATGTTGGAAAATGCTCCAAACTGTTGTTGATGGAGAAGGGCATTTGTGTACTCAGACTCACTGGGTGATCGGATAAAGATCATCCCCAGTTCAGAGGATGAGTCTAGAGAAGATGAGCCTCATTTATTCAAAGCAAAAGTCAAGCCTCACTATCCCTTTTAAACTCTGTGGAAACTGGATTAATAGGAAATGGTGTTGTTCCTGAAATCGGGGTCAGGAACTCTGGGCAAGGCTTGGCTACACCAAGAGATGGAGTTGCTTTAGAGAAGGACAATGTTTGTTTGCTTAAGTCACAGAAAGACAGAGAAAAGAACTCAGTTGGGCATCTTATTTGAGAGATGGAGAATGGTTCTTCTATTTGCATAAACAAAATATTAAAGAAACCTATATCTCAGGGGAAAGGAATGTAATCATTCCAGTAATTAACAATTCCCCCAAGAAGTGTGGTTTGCATCATACATGATCTNTGGCATATAGTAGCATCTCCACTTAATGGGATAGTTGAAATACTTTATCTCAATGAAAGTATGCAGCCCTGTGGGTTAGGCTGCTCAGGAATGATGGTTCCTCCCACTTTACAGACATGGAGGTTGAGACACAGAGAGGTAAAGCAACAGGTTCCAAGCACTGAGTGGGAGCTAACGCTCTCCCCATATCTCCTGTCTCCTGATGGCGCATTGCTCCTGCTGCTGCCCTCCAAGACAGGGCCTGGATGCCCCGGGCCAGAGGAGCCATGACAACTGGAGCTGATAGATGCCAGCGCTCCGGGCACACTGGAGCAAGCAACTGTGCTCAAACACCCCAGCACAATTCCCCGCTGCCCAGGGCAACGTCCGCATTCCTCATCCCAGCCTCAGGTCCTCGCTCAAGTCCATCTCTCCACCTTCTTCCTCTACGTCTCCCTCTCACATGCCCCTGCTCCCACCACACCTGCCTACTCATCCTTCCCTGGGCTCGCCTGACTTTTCAGAACCCAGTACAGGGTGCCCAGACTCTGTCCCTATCACTGATCTTGTGATCAGTGCAACTGGATGAAGAGGTAGGGCAGATATTAACAGGCGTCCTCCCACGTCAGGGTGACAGAGCAGCGCCGCACAAAATAAGCAGATCAATTAGCATTTGCCACACTATGTTCACAGGACACCAGCATCCTGAGAGGTGCTCGGAACTGTCTCCACAAAAGAGCCCCCTGAACGAGACCACAGGAACGATGTACTGACTGTTCATGTCTCAGGCCCTGTGCAGAGTCTTTTGCACACAATGCTGCATTCTGCCCTCACAACAGTCCTGAAAGGTAGGCTCCACTTTATTTCCTCCGGACCACAAATGAGGAAACTGCAGCTCAGAAGGGCTAGTGAGCTTCCCCATGGTCACAAAGCTAGCAAGAGAAGAACCAGGATCAAAACCCAGCCTGTGCTCTTATTTGTGAGACTACCTTTGTCTTATCTGCTGTACTGTTCCTTGAGGAAATTCCAGATGTAATTAAGACCTGAGGATTCTTATTTAAATTTAACGAAATATTCTGCCCCCCTATTTGAGGCTGGAACCTCACCATCACCTTTTATGTTACTGAATCCTATTCACATCCCACAGAATACAAACTCAGTTTGGGAAATGCTGCACTAGAAGACAGCAGCTCTTACCATCCTAACAATCTGAGAGCACCAGGTGGAGGAAAGAGCCCTGCAGACCTCTGGGCACAGCCTCTGTACTGTACACATAGGGTTCTAAGACGAGACAGTGGCCCGGGCTCTCCCTTGTCACAGCCAGTGAGGGGAGGGAACAGATCCATGACTCCCAAGAAAGGCCTTTACTCAAGGCAGGCAGGTGAGGCTGGCAGTTTGGAATTCTCTCAGCAGGTGGAATTCACACACCTTCCTGCAGAGGCCGCACAGGCTTCGGGAGATGGAAACTGTTGGAAGCAGCACCAACTTAACGAATAAAAATCATAAGTTCCAAGGACCAACAAAGCAGGACAGCTCCACAGATCACACCAAAGTTAATTTCTCCAACACAAAGGCCCAGAGAGGGAAAGGCACTTGTCCAGGGCCACACAGCAAGTTCAAAGCATAGCTGGAACTAGAATTCAAGCTTCCTGCCTCCTGCTCCAAGGACCTGCCTGGCCTTTCTTGAAATGCTGATATGTGTGTCTGTCTCCTCAGCCTGGCCAGAGGCCCATTGAGAGTCAAAACAGTGTCCAAGTCATGCCTGACTTCCTGGCTCCTGACACGTAGGGCTAAAGAAATTTTTACCCAAAATTCTGTTTCTCAGCTTTATCACTTAAATGGTTGCTTCTGAAAATGACTGTACCCTCAAAAGGTAAACATACTCTACCAAAGAATAACACCACCTGTAGTATGCCTAATATATGTGTGTATATACACACATCTACGCATACACATTAAACACCACTCTAAGAATTTTACCTATAATAATATTTAAATCTCAGTGACCATAAAAGGTAGGTATATTATCAATAAAATTACCATCCTCATTTTATATGCAAGAAAAAATGTGACACAAGAGGTTAAGTAATTTGTGTAAAGTAACACAGCTAATAAATAATAGAATCAGGATTTGAACCCAGCCAAGCACTCTAACACACAAACCACTACCTCTCAAAGGTCCTATCTTTATCATACATGTAAGATGCTCCAGGTACTATGTTAAAGCCACATGTATATTAATGCTCACAGCCAAGCCCAGGGCTAAATGTTATTTTCTATTTTGCATCCAGAACACTGGAGGCTCAGAGGTACAAAAGGACCTATTTGCTTACAGCCACACAGCTAGGAAGTGACAAAATTAGGATTTGAAGCTGTCAATTCTAGTGATATGCCCATAGTCGTCTCATGATTTATAGCTAAAATGCCATATACAATTCAGTCAAAACTTAAGTAAAAACTAATGCATTATCACCTTACATAATATCCTATGAAATATCTTCCTCTTGTTTGTTAGTTTTGTTTCAAAGTTATTCATTCGTTTGTTCATGCAAATACTTATTGGATTATACACACGGGCATGCACGTGCACACCAGCCAGCATGTGCTATGAAGGATATGATAATAAACATGACAGATATTGTCCCTACTAACCTTGCCTTCAGAAACCTTACATTCTGGGGCTTCCCTGGTGGTCCAGTGGCTAAGACTCCGTGCTCCCAATGCAGGGGGCCCAGGTTCAATCCCTGGTCAGGGA
>SJYW01048232.1:0-10283 GCA_006410735.1 Raphicerus campestris | reverse complement strand
TTTTTTTTTTTTTTTTTTTTTTGGCCTTGGTTTGTTTAAATTTGGTGCCTCTCACACTTTCATTCATGTTTACTAAACCCCTGAGTTCTGTATTTTAAGGTGAGAAACTTTTGGTAGATTTCCATTGATTCATTTAAGCAAGTGCCACTAAATGTTCTGTTCTAAAATTATTTCAGGTATGAACTTTTAAGTATATTTTAATAGCTACTAAGGTTTCCTGTTAAATGTCTATTGAATGTAATGTTTTAAGTTACATAGGCCTGCTGATACATTACTTTTGACTCTTAAAGAGAATGACATTTGGAAATGGTCATTTCAGAGCTAGAAACCATTCTGTATCTCCATGGTTTATTTTGTAGGACCNATGTCTATTGAATGTAATGTTTTAAGTTACATAGGCCTGCTGATACATTACTTTTGACTCTTAAAGAGAATGACATTTGGAAATGGTCATTTCAGAGCTAGAAACCATTCTGTATCTCCATGGTTTATTTTGTAGGACCAGCGTTAGCGGTCCAAGGTCCAGCTATATTTTCAGAACCAACAAATGATACCAGTGGAAGTACAGAGACGTCCGGCCTTTTGGATAGTATATTTTGGATGGCAGCTCCTAAAAACAGGCGCAGCATTGAAGTGAACCGGTGTAGAAGAAGAAACCCTCATAAGCTTATTAAAGTTAAGGTAATATGGTGATTTTTGTGGGTATACTTTTTCTCATGCCCACCATTGCATCATCTCTTGATTTGTCCATATAACTTATGAGTAAATTATTTTTATATCCTGCATGTCTACCTTTCCCTGGTCTAAATAAATCCAATATTCTTGTTATATATGTATGCGTCTACTGTTCTGTAGGCTAAATACTCAGAACACAGACAAGGAGGGAGTTCAGAGTCTGGACAGAGGACTGGGTTATAAAGAATCTGTGTGACTTTTGTATTGTGAGCTGTGCCAGTCCTGAGCTGTGTGATTTTGAACTATATGTAAATAAACATTTTAACTATTGCAGAGCCTAAAATTAAAGTCAGAAGCAGTAGATCTGTTCAATATGAAGTTTTATTAACCCTGACAAATTTATTCTCTTTTCCTGAGTCCAATGAGATACTGTGAAGTAAAATCCTTAGATAAGTAGTAAAAATAGCTAATGTCTTAATAAGTGCCTTTGATGTATCTAAGTGCTTTACATGAATTATATTTTCAGAACAGCTCTCCGAAGTAAATATTGTTTTGCTCAGTTTGAGAATGAAAAAACTGAGACAAAAAGAATTAATCTATGATCCCAAACTGAAGTGGTAGAACCAGGATTTGAGCCCTGGAAATGGCAACCCACTCCAATGTTCTTGCCTTGAGAATCCCAGGGATGGGGGATCCTCGTGGGCTGCTGTCTCTGGGGTCGTTGGACACGACTGAAGTGACTTAACAGTGTCCTATCGAAGTCCTATTCTCTTGAAATTTTTGTGTGTGTGTTCCTGTCCTTAGATAATTCTAGATCTCAGTGCTCCTCCGTCTCCCCACCCCCACCCCCAGCACCCACTACCATCTCCCATGGGTATACTTTCTTCATTGATCTAGTAACAAAAACTATAGTGTTTATTACCTTTGATTTATTAATCTGTGGTTTTAACAGCCGTGATTTGAGTTCATGTTTATTCCACAGCGTTCCCCAGGGCAGTGCAGATGGAACTCAAGGACAGAAAATTGACTTCCATAAGCCTCCACATTCAGTATTAAAACAAACCCTTAGAATATAAGCTCAAAAGTATTACTGAGTCATGGTTGGGACCACAGTTAAAATGTGGAACTGTAAAATACTTCATTAATTTAGACAGTTTTCTGTTAATATATAATTTGTTATGCTGAGGGCTCTGTTAGGAAAAGAGCCACTTACTAACCATGGGTATTTTTTCAGTTCCTTGAGTTGAATGTACAGTCCAGTTTTCCACGTATTGGAGTAAGATGAGAAGTCGGTGGATCAAATGATTTGCAAGGTTCTTTTTTTCTTTTAGGGTTTCCCTGGTAGCTTAGACTGTAAAGAATGTGCCTGCAATGCGGGAGACCCAGGTTTGATCCCTGGGTTGGGAAGATCCCCTGGAGAAGGGAATGGCAACCCACTCCAGTATTCTTGCCTGGAAAACCCCATGGGCAGAGGATCCTGGCAAGCTACAGTGCATGGGATCACAAAGGGTTGGACATGACTGAGCGACTAACACTTGTTTCTTTTAGAAAATGAAGAAGTTATTGTTGTCATCTGCCTCATAAATGTTTGTATGTTAGTCTTCAGACATGTTTAGAGTTTCTTTGATGTTCTTGTTTATTATTTTTCACATATATTTCAAATCTACCTTTAGAACCCACTGAAAGGACTTCTATAGAGGTTAGAATTGTCTTATTAAAATTGGATAGATGTATAAAAACTCAGTAAAATACCCTCAAGTAATAATATATAAAGAGTTTTACATTAAGAAATAATCAGTGTTCATTTATAGGAAGAAAAATCACACCCCATACCAACTATACATCATACAGGAATTTGAATTGCACTGTGATAATTAGGGGAAGCCCACTTGTAATGTGTTTGGCATCTTGTTCTTCCCAGGATTGACTGAAAGGAAGAATGAATTCCCTTTGCCTTGGTCTCAGTTAAGATGCTGGCTGTGTGGATCACCCATGGGCTCCTTACCAGATGTTTAGTTTTTGAGGCTGGGGGAATGGAGTACCATTTCATGTAAGACTGTTGTATTTAAGTAAAAATGTACCAGATTCAAAGTTGGTAAACCTGGATTCTAACTCCAGTTTTCCTTAGTTTCCTGATTAAAATGAGGTTGAACTGGGTACTCTGTGACCTTGTGCAGGATGAACATTTCCAAAGAACTTTAAATATAAGCCTCATCCTTGATGATGTGTGTATTTTGTTGCCTCTCATTAATTTTTCTTTCTTTCTTTCTTTTAAAGAACAATATAGACTTTTGTCCTGAATGTGGTCACCTGAAACAGAAACATGTCCTCTGTGGCTTTTGCTATGAGAAGGTGTGCAAGGAGACAGCAGAAATCAGAAGACAGATAGGGAAGCAAGAGGGGGGCCCTTTCAAGGCTCCTACTGTGGAGACCGTGGTGCTGTACTCAGGGGAGACACCCTCTGAGCACGATCAAGGCAAGAGGATCATTGAGCGAGAGAGGAAGCGGCCATCCTGGTTCACCCAGAATTAACATCAAACATATTGCAAGAGGATAGCTTCACATAGGACCTTTCTCCTGAAAAAGGAAGATTCTTTGCTTTTACATTGGTTGTGTGCTTATTTTTAAGTCATCGATGTAGCTTCAAACATCCTTTATAAGCAGGATAATAAGTTTTTTGCAGGTAATTTGCATCAGGAGAAAAGTCTAAATGTTTCTGCAGAGGCTCCATAGATTTCTGTGTCTGTTTCTATTATATAGTGAAGTTTCAGTAAAGATAACATTTTCAGGACTGAGAGATAAAACATAATTTAAAATTCATACCCAAAATTAGGAGTCTGGGTTCTAGTTTTATTTGTTTGCAACTGGTTTTTCTTACTTAAGAATACTTACATGTATGCTTTTGTTTAACACCTGGACATAGGTTATGTATCATTTTTTTTAAGATGGTAGATGTAGCAGTAAGAAAAAGGTTGTTCTGTTTCTTGTTTTTCTTTTGTCTTAGCAAATTAAAATTGCCTTTGTATGAGACATAGTACATTACTTTTTTTAGATGGAATAGTTCTTGACATTTTACATTAAATCACACAAATACTCAAAATTCATTAGATATTTATGAGATCTGTAATTAATAGTTTGGGGAGAGAGATTTTTTTAAAGGAGATGTAAGTGAATTCAGTAGCACACAGAAAATGTACTGAAGGGATTGCTCTTGCATTTTCCATCTAGTATGACCTTTTAGTTTATTTCACATTTCATCATATTTATCTCTATAACGATGGCTTTTTTAGCAATGCAATTCATATTTCCCTCTCCTTTCCCCATTTCTGTGTCTACTGTGAGTCCAGAATTTAGTGTTTCCTGCCTCATGGGGAAAATAGAAGTGAAATAGCTTATTAAAACACAAAGTAAAAAAAATATAGTTGAATTAAAAATCAGTATGCAAAGTAAGATAAAGCCCAGGGATATATTTNATTTCTGTGTCTACTGTGAGTCCAGAATTTAGTGTTTCCTGCCTCATGGGGAAAATAGAAGTGAAATAGCTTATTAAAACACAAAGTAAAAAAAATATAGTTGAATTAAAAATCAGTATGCAAAGTAAGATAAAGCCCAGGGATATATTTAAAACAAAATGCATGCTGCAGTTTCCTGAATACTTACAAGAATTAGGCAGTGAATTGAGCACTGAACTTGCTTTTTCTTGAAAAGGACATCCGTACATGAGCCTCCACAAGTTGACATGTGATCCAGAAGTGTACCTCTACCCTGATATTGTAGACAAATGCCAGAGGTACGTTTGCCCCTGAGATGTCATGAGGATTCTGTGATCCATGTTAACAAACATTCCTAGAAGTAAAATGACCAATTTCATACAGTACAGTATAGACCAAAGGTAGAGTGTGATTCAGTGAGAGAAAATCCTGAAATCTTCCAAAATACTGGAGTCTCAGTAATTAGCTCTTTGAAAACTTAGCTGCACGTTCATTTATTTTTTCAAAAAAAATCGTCCTGAAGGAAGTGGTTGCTTATTCTTATTCCGGCAATCCCCTGCAGATAATGATTTTTCCCTCTTACAAGCCTTAGAAGTGCCTAGTGTCAAACCTCAGGTGTATATACTTGAGGTAGAATCATGATTCATGGTGCTTTAGTCACTCAGTCTTGTCCAACTTTTTGTGACCCCATGGACTGTAGCCTGCCAGGCTCCTCTGCTCATGGGATTTTTCCAGGCAAGAATACCGGAGTGGGTTGGCATTTCCTCCAGGGGATCTTGCCCACCCAGGGATGGAACCTGAGTCTTCTGCATTGCAGGCACTTTATCAGTTGATCTACCAGGAAAGCCCACATGATTCACGGAGGCTAAGGCTAACAAGGCACGCACCTGAATCTTCTGCTCCCTACTCAGCATCTCAGTGGACTGTCAGGTTGCAAAGTACATCTGGGCACACATTTTCCATAGATTGGGCGGGAGGCTACAGAGCTGAACCTAGTGAGAACATGTGGTCAGGACCACTTTTCTGTTTGCTTTTCATGGAAGATAAGCATTTCTAAATGCATCCCCAAATTAGCAAACCAGATACCTAGTTAAGGTCAGAAAACCATGACATAAAGGTGAGTGCCTGTCACTTTTTGAAGAGGTTATCCCACAAAGTTATCTTTATAATAGGTTATGTCAATTTATACCTCCAGTTTTTACTATCAGAAACAAAAATCATGAGTTTGTGTAAAAGATTTGTTCATGTTTTGAACACTAGCAGTGACCCTCATCCCTACTTGCCCCTTTCATCAAGAGACATTTTACTTTTGGAGGGAGGGATGGCGAGGAGGTGATGTCCTCTGAGCTTGGTGGCACTTCCCTCCCTCCATCTTCCTTTTTTTTTTTAAAGCTAGTTCCTAGCAGATAGCCAGGTTCTGAAAACCTAAGCATCTGACTTCATTGCATCTCCCAGCCAGAGTCCTTTGAACCCTAAGCATCTCTTTCCTGAGCTGTTAACAATGAACTTGCAATTACTAGTTTGCAGTCTTCTCATATTTCTCATACATCTTAATAGTTTTTAAATTACGGAAATAATACTATAATTAATGAAACAACGCAAAGTATATAACGAAAAGTTAATCATTTCTCTACCACCATGGAGTATATGCTTCTAAATGCCACACGGCCAAGAGGTGGTTTCTGAAACAGTTTTGATCATATCCCTCCCTGATAAAAACCAGGCTCCTAAACAAACCCTGTCTGGTATCCTCAGGATATGTCCCAGTCTTTGTGCGGACACAAAGCATGGTATGTGTGTATACTAGTGCGGTACACATCCTGCCCTCCGGTGGTTGAAGTCATAACCAGGTTGAGCAAAGCATGCATCTATCTTCTTTGGCATGCGTCACTCCTCCCATTGTCCCCTCTTTGGCTCCACTCTGTGTTACATCACTGAGTCTCCCTCCCAGGCCCATTTCTGATTCACTCACTTTCCCCAACCTCTTTAGAGTCCCCAAGTCCCTATCCTTGAGGCTGTCATACATTGTTGTGGCTTTAAACAGCAACTCTGTCTTGACGCCCGCCGATTTGGTATTTCTTACATGGACCTCTCCCCTGAACTCCAGATTCATATTCAACTGTGAAGTTGACCTTCCAGTCAAATGTCTGTCAGATATCTTAACCCAGTGTCTGCACTCAGAATCTCAATAGGGTCCTACTGTTCCCTCAGTCTTCATCTCAGTTGATGCCAACTCTATTCTCCAAATTGTTCAATCATCCTTGGCCCCTGAAGTCCCTCTTTCTGTATGTGTCTCTCATATCCCATCTATGAGCACAAATTCCACCAGTTCTACATTTAAAATATACTTAGATTCTGTTCATTCATCACCAACTGCACCTCTGCTATCATCTTGCCTAGAAAACCAAAGTACCACACCACAAGTTCTCCCTGCCACCACCTTGGCCTCCCATAGTCCATTCCCAATGCAGCACCCAGAATCCTTTCAAAGCACATCAAGTCATGTCCCTTCTCTCTCCAAATTCCTTTACTTAAAACCTTACCTCACCCTCTCCCTCCTCCCCTCCCACCATGTCCATAGGTCCGTTCTCTATGTCTGTTTCTCCATTACTGCCCTGAAAATAAATTCATCAGTACTGTCTTTCAGGATTCCATATGTATGTCAGTAAACGACATTTAATTTCTCTTTCTGACTTACTTCACTCTGTATAATAGGCTCTTGCTTCATCTACCTCATTAAAACTGACTCAAATGCATTCCTTTTTATGGCTGAGAAGTATTCCATTGTATACCTAAGGCTGATTCTTCTTAGTGTATGACAGAAAACCACAAAATTCTGTAAAGTAAATATCCTTCAATTAAAGTGACAAAAAAAAACCCTTAATTCAGATGAAACACGTAGGTACATACAGGAGGATTTTTGCTTTATGTTGATACACGCACGTTTGTAAATATACATATTCCTTGTGAGTTTTGGTAAAATCAAAAATATTTCAGATTTACTACAGAATGACCTCTAAAGATTTGATTAATCTTTTAAATATATGAATGACTTTTTCATAATTTGTGTGATGTGACTTTTAAATTTAAGATTTCCTGTTAAAGAAGTACAAAGAGTAGGGGTCTTTCACACATCCCTGGCATGGGGATCACTTCAACACTCCCCTCAGAGAACTAATTCTTACCCCTACACCTGGCCTCCCATATCAAGTTGTTATGTTTTAGAGACAGGAATAGTCCCTCAGTATTTCCAAATCTGTGTTTTGGGACTCTACTGTCTATGATTAGCGTTTCTTTTCCTGGCACACGTACCAAAATAGATGCTCTGTCTTTAGCTGCAGCTGGTAAGAAGCAATGTCATCTCGTGGCCTATATCGGTGGTGCCTAGCATCTTAATTTGTGCCTCTTCCAACAGAACGGTGTCTCTTCCAGGGCCTGGCTTCACTCGTCTCGACAGCAGAGGACAGCGGAGAGCACGTTCTTGGTTCTGGGTGCTTTAGGGACTAACCCAGCCCACTTTTCCCCCGGCGACTTTTACTGCTTTGGAAACAGGAAAACATGGTCGTGTCTCTTCCGTCACCCAGCTCCTGCTCCTCTGCTGTCCTGCTGACGTCCTGTGCCTTCCTCTTCGCCACGTTATGGAAGTCGCTAGTGTTAAGGATGCTATTTGGAGCAAGGACGGGAGGAAAGCTAGAAGGACAATGTGTTCTGTTCTTTACTCTCAGAAGCCAGCTTGACAGTTCAATCTGGAAATGCAATTCGAAATTTACCGGGCATCCCGAGCCGCCTCGCTAGGGGGCAGCAGGTGAACTGTACTGACACCCCCAGTGAAAAAAATCCCTAGGGTCCAGCAATGCTGAGAACCTGTCGTCTGTTGCTAGGAAAGCCATCCGCATATGGAGAGCAGACAGTATTTCTGCAGAGGCACAGGGCTTTCTGCAACGTTGAGCCCAGGTGCTGGCTTCTTTCCTCTGCCCTGAGCTTCAGCGACGCTATTCCGTGGGGGCTCCCCTTCACCTTTTTTCCTTACTCCACACCCTTGTGGTGNTCTGGGTTCTAGTTTTATTTGTTTGCAACTGGTTTTTCTTACTTAAGAATACTTACATGTATGCTTTTGTTTAACACCTGGACATAGGTTATGTATCATTTTTTTTAAGATGGTAGATGTAGCAGTAAGAAAAAGGTTGTTCTGTTTCTTGTTTTTCTTTTGTCTTAGCAAATTAAAATTGCCTTTGTATGGCACTTTGTATGAGACATAGTACATTACTTTTTTTAGATGGAATAGTTCTTGACATTTTACATTAAATCACACAAATACTCAAAATTCATTAGATATTTATGAGATCTGTAATTAATAGTTTGGGGAGAGAGATTTTTTTAAAGGAGATGTAAGTGAATTCAGTAGCACACAGAAAATGTACTGAAGGGATTGCTCTTGCATTTTCCATCTAGTATGACCTTTTAGTTTATTTCACATTTCATCATATTTATCTCTATAACGATGGCTTTTTTAGCAATGCAATTCATATTTCCCTCTCCTTTCCCCATTTCTGTGTCTACTGTGAGTCCAGAATTTAGTGTTTCCTGCCTCATGGGGAAAATAGAAGTGAAATAGCTTATTAAAACACAAAGTAAAAAAAATATAGTTGAATTAAAAATCAGTATGCAAAGTAAGATAAAGCCCAGGGATATATTTAAAACAAAATGCATGCTGCAGTTTCCTGAATACTTACAAGAATTAGGCAGTGAATTGAGCACTGAACTTGCTTTTTCTTGAAAAGGACATCCGTACATGAGCCTCCACAAGTTGACATGTGATCCAGAAGTGTACCTCTACCCTGATATTGTAGACAAATGCCAGAGGTACGTTTGCCCCTGAGATGTCATGAGGATTCCGTGATCCATGTTAACAAACATTCCTAGAAGTAAAATGACCAATTTCATACAGTACAGTATAGACCAAAGGTAGAGTGTGATTCAGTCAGAGAAAATCCTGAAATCTTCCAAAATACTGGAGTCTCAGTAATTAGCTCTTTGAAAACTTAGCTGCACGTTCATTTATTTTTTCAAAAAAAATCGTCCTGAAGGAAGTGGTTGCTTATTCTTATTCCGGCAATCCCCTGCAGATAATGATTTTTCCCTCTTACAAGCCTTAGAAGTGCCTAGTGTCAAACCTCAGGTGTATATACTTGAGGTAGAATCATGATTCATGGTGCTTTAGTCACTCAGTCTTGTCCAACTTTTTGTGACCCCATGGACTGTAGCCTGCCAGGCTCCTCTGCTCATGGGATTTTTCCAGGCAAGAATACCGGAGTGGGTTGGCATTTCCTCCTCCAGGGGATCTTGCCCACCCAGGGATGGAACCTGAGTCTTCCGCATTGCAGGCACTTTATCAGTTGATCTACCAGGAAAGCCCACATGATTCACGGAGGCTAAGGCTAACAAGGCACGCACCTGAATCTTCTGCTCCCTACTCAGCATCTCAGTAGACTGTCAGGTTGCAAAGTACATCTGGGCACACATTTTCCATAGATTGGGCGGGAGGCTACAGAGCTGAACCTAGTGAGAACATGTGGTCAGGACCACTTTTCTGTTTGCTTTTCATGGAAGATAAGCATTTCTAAATGCATCCCCAAATTAGCAAACCAGATACCTAGTTAAGGTCAGAAAACCATGACATAAAGGTGAGTGCCTGTCACTTTTTGAAGAGGTTATCCCACAAAGTTATCTTTATAATAGGTTATGTCAATTTATACCTCCAGTTTTTACTATCAGAAACAAAAATCATGAGTTTGTGTAAAAGATTTGTTCATGTTTTGAACACTAGCAGTGACCCTCATCCCTACTTGCCCCTTTCATCAAGAGACATTTTACTTTTGGAGGGAGGGATGGCGAGGAGGTGATGTCCTCTGAGCTTGGTGGCACTTCCCTCCCTCCATCTTCCTTTTTTTTTTTAAAGCTAGTTCCTAGCAGATAGCCAGGTTCTGAAAACCTAAGCATCTGACTTCATTGCATCTCCCAGCCAGAGTCCTTTGAACCCTAAGCATCTCTTTCCTGAGCTGTTAACAATGAACTTGCAATTACTAGTTTGCAGTCTTCTCATATTTCTCATACATC
>SJYW01048227.1:0-10612 GCA_006410735.1 Raphicerus campestris | reverse complement strand
TGTAGTGCTTGCTGAAAGATTGCAGTTAAAAGTTCAGTTCAGTCATTCAGTTGTAGCCCACTCTTTGTGACCCCATGGACTGCAGCACATCAGGCCTCCTTGTCCATCACCAACTCCAAGAGTTTACTCAAACTCATGTTCATTGAATCAGTGATGCCATCGAACCATCTAATCCTCTGTCATCACCTTCTCCTCCCACCATGAATCTTTCCCAGTATCAGGGTCTTTTCAAATGAGTCAGCTCTTCACATTAGCTGGCTAAAGTATTGGGGTTACAGCTTCAGCATCAGTCCTTCCAGTGAATATTCAGGACTTATTTCCTTTAGGATGGCCTGGTGGGATATCTGTGCAGTCCAAGGGAGTCTCAAGGTCCTCTCCAACACCACAGAACAAAAGCATCAATTCTTCGGCACTCAGCTATTTTTAGAGTCCACCTCTCACATCCACACATGACTACTGGGAAAAACAAAAACAAACAAAAAACAAACAAACAAACAAACAAAACAACAAAACATTGCTTTGACTAGATGGACCTTTTTTGGCAAAGTAATGTCTTTGCTTTTTAATATGCTGTTGGTCATAACTTTCCTCCCAAGGAGCAAATGTCTTTTAATTCCATGGCTGAAGTCACCATCTGCAGTGATTTTGGAGTGGATTTTGGAGTGCAAAAAATGAAATCTGTCACTGTTTCCATTGTTTCCCCATCTATTAAGCAGGGTGACAGTATACAGCCTTGACGTACTCCTTTTCCAATTTGGAACCAATCTGCTATTTATTCCATGTCCAGTTCTAATGGTTGCTTCCTGATCTGAATNCCTCCCAAGGAGCAAACGTCTTTTAATTCCATGGCTGAAGTCACCATCTGCAGTGATTTTGGAGTGGATTTTGGAGTGCAAAAAATGAAACCTGTCACTGTTTCCATTGTTTCCCCATCTATTAAGCAGGGTGACAGTATACAGCCTTGACGTACTCCTTTTCTAATTTGGAACCAATCTGCTATTTATTCCATGTCTAGTTCTAATGGTTGCTTCCTGATCTGAATTACAGATTTCTCAGGAGGCAGGTCAGGTGTATTCCCATCTCTTGAAGATTTTTCCACAGTTTGTTATGATACATACACACAGTCATAGGCTTTGGTATAGTAAATAAAGCAGAAATAGAGGTTTTCTGGAACTCTCTTGCTTTTTATGATCCAACGGATGTTGACAGTTTGATTTCTTGTTCCTCTCACTTTTCTAAATCCAGCTTGCACATCTGGAATTTCATGGTTCATCTACTGTTGAAGCCCGGCTTAGAGAATTTTTAGCATTACTTTGCTAGCATGTGAGATGAGTATAATTGTGCAGTAGCTTGAGCATTCTTTGGCATTGCTTTTCTTTGGAATTGGAATGAAAACTAACCTTTCCCAGTCTTGTGGTCACTGCTGAGTTTTCCAGATTTGGTGGCATATTGAATGCAGCACCATCATCAGTTAGGATCTGAAATAGCTCAATTGGAATTCCACCACCTCCACTAACTTTGTTTGTAGTGGTGCTTCCTAAGGCCCACTTGACTTCATATTACAGGATGTCTGGCTCTAACTGAGTGATCACACCATAATGATTAATATATATATATATATACTTCTGTGTATTCTTGCCACCTCTTCTTAATATCTCCTGCTTCTGTTAGTTCCATACCATTTCTGTCTTTTATTGTGTCCATCTTTGCATGAAATGTCCCCTTCATATCTGTAATTTTCTTTTTTTAAATTTTATTTTTACTTTACATTACTTTACAATACTGTATTGGTTTTGCCATACATTGACATGAATCCACCACGGGTACATACGAGCTCCCAATCCTGAAACACCNGCTGTGTTGGCTGGCTTGCGTCTTCCGCTCCTGCTTCTGTAAGAGCAAGGACCGTGTCTTTGGTTGTTCTCTTCCCAGCCTCTGGCAAAGTGCTTGCATGAGATAGGTCCTAGGTAGAGTGGATGGATCAGTGGACAGGAGGAAGCCTGAACAACACAGGGATGGAGAATGGATGTGTGGGTGGGTGCAGGGTAGAAGGGTGCATGAATGGGTGCATGTGCATACATCACTGATTTCAGGGTGCAGAGAGATGGATGGCTGAACGCATGGATGGATGAGAGGGTGTCTGGAAATGGCAGAGATGGAGGGTGATGGATTGGTGGATGCAGGGCAGATGGATACATGGGTAGATGTATGCGTATGTGGTTCAGAGGTGCTGAGTGGGGGGGTGGTGGGTAGGTGGATGTCTGCATGAAGCAGGGGTGGAGGGTGGATGGGTAGCTGCAGGCTAAGTGGACACATGGATGGCCATGTGCGTGTCCGAGTCAGAGATGCAGGATGGATGGATAGGCAGAGGTGCGGAGCAGAGGTGGAGGGTGGATGGGTGAATGGAAGATGGAGAGATGCATGGGCACAGGGTAGATAGTAGAACAAAGGAAATATCTGATGCTGAGCACAGTGTGGACAGTTTGCCATTCGTCTCACCTCTGGGCTTCCACTTCCGGAAGAGTCAGATGCTCCAGCGGGTGGGTTTTGTCCAGAGCAGTTAAGACTGGGTCTTCCCACTTCAGTCAGTGCACAGGACTCCTGAGAGGGTATTGAAGGGGTTCAGTCCATTCCTGGGGGAAATGAGAGGAGTGACGGCTACTAATGTGACCCCGGGCCCCTACCTCAAGAACCCCGAGGTGGGGGAGAGGCGGGCCCCAGCACCTCTCCGGGTTGGTCTCCAGGTCCAGGAGCCTTGGCCTGCCGGCGTGTGCTGCAGCCCATAGCCTGCGTGTCACACAGGGAGCTCCGGACATCAAAAGCCTTCCCAGAACTTCCCCAGTGGTTGATTTCTTCACTGCTTAAGAGGCTCATCGTCCCCAGCAGTTAATTTTTTTAAATAGACCTTGTTTTATATTGGGTATTACTGAGTAACTACTTGATATTATTTTCATTCTGATTATGTCTCAGGATAAGCAGAGAATTCCTCATAGGTGAAGCAGTTTACATGCCACCAGGATCCTTTGGCTTCACAGTTATTCCCAGAGTTCCTTCCTTATGAGAAAGAAAAAGCCTCTTATGAACCTAAGTCCCCATTACACTGCATGGCCATCAAGGGAATTTGAAGACCAGGCCTTACAAACCTTGACAACGCCCGAAACTGCTGGCCTTTGATTTCCCCTCTTTGTCCCAGACCCTTCTGAGGCCTGAGGGTACGAATCCTCCCTCGCCTTCTGACTTTGGGTTATTTATCCCTAGATCCTGCAGGGCCTTGTCGACGTCCGCATCCCTCACAACACCTTCTACCGAAAGCGTAAGTAGCCCTGTGTTGACCTCTGAGCCTGTGACACATCTTATGGATGGCCGCCTCGTCTTCCTTACATTTCTGAGACTTTGAGGGTTTTCTGGGACCCCTCAAGAAAGGCACAGTGCCTTAGACTCAGACTGTATACCCTGTATATATCCTATATATACATATACACTATATATTTCCTAAACTTGGTGGTGTCCACAGCACAGCTCACACTCACTTTATTTTCTTCCCTCCAAAGTGTTTTTGGAAATCGTCAGTGAGAAGTCGAGATACTCCCTCCATCAGAACATGGACAAGATTAAGGTCCCTACGCAGATAATCTGGGGGAAACAAGACCAGGTATGTGGTGTGTCCCAGGGCTGCCTGTGCCAGTTACACCAGCCTCCAAGGAAAAACTCATGGTCCTTTATGAAGGGAGCCTGGCTGCTCTCTGATACCAGGGAGAGGTGGCACACACCTGGTGCCAAGTGCCGGCGTTCACAGGGAGTTGAGGGCAGTGACGCTGACCTCTTAAAATATGTGACAATTTGAAAGCGTTTTCGTAAATTATCTTTCTCAAAACCATATAGTCACAAGGTACGGAAACCTTGAAAGAGTATAGAAAGATGGATAAGAGTACACTCGGTCTCTTTGACATCCTAGATCCCAGTTCCCATTTCTTCAAGGCAGCACTTACCGTTCGTGTGTGTTTCTTTTAAATTTTCTAAGGCAACAGTTTTTGCACATGCTTTTTCTAAAAGGGCCTTATAGTAAATATTTGCAACTCTGCGGGTGATAAGTTCCTGTTATATCTATTCAGCTCTTCTACTGTGATGTGCCATGCAGAGCAAATGACAGGCAGAGCTCCAGGGAGCCTGCAGTCACAAAGCAGGCAGGGGCTGTTGGCCGGCTTCTGTTCCAAGCATCTGTCAGCATGCATAAAGAAGTGTTATGTATAAGATTTTCAAACATGCAGTATATACAGTTTCGCACATTAATTGCTTCATATATATGAGAAATAGCTACCTTGGAAATCATTTACTATCAGCTTGAAGAGATCCACACATTCTAGTGCTTTCAATATTTTATTTTGAAATGATCTCACGTTTACAGGATAATTGTAAAAGTAGCACAGAGTACTCCTGTAGCTACTTTACCTAGTTTCATCAGTTTTAACTGCTTGTTCAAAAATTCACGTGCTATAAGATTTGCCTTGTTGCACACCCACTGCGGCTCAGGTGTAGAACGCGTCTGTCATCCTGTAAGTTCTCCCTTGCCCATTTGCAGTTCATCTCCATTCCTGCCCCAGCACTGTTCAGCCGCTGACCTGCTTTCTGTTTCTGAAGTCTTGTCTAGAATTTCCATAACATGCTGTGTTATAGTGTAGTCTTCTGCATCCGGCTTCATCCACTCAAGCGTGATGTTTCTGAGGTTCGTCCATATCATCGCCTATGCCAACAATTTGTTCCTTTCTATTGCTGAGTGTCATTCCATGATACGTACGTACCATTTACTGCCTCATCTAGACAGATGTAGAAATACGTGTTTTGAGGCCATTTGGAGTAAGCTGCTTACATCATGTCCCTTTACCCCCAGTGCTTCAAGGGGTATTTACTGCAACCCAGAATATTATCACACATGATCGCAGGGCATTGTCACACTTGGGACATGTAACACTGATGACATAGCTTTTAGCTAACGTACAGTCCATATTTCAAATGGATTCCTTGTTTCAGTGGCGTCCTACATAAGGTGCTCCTCCTCCTGCCCCTGTAACCAGGGTCACATACTGTGTATCGTGTCTTTTTAGTTTCCTTTTGTATAAAATGATGCCCTCTTTCTGCCTTTATCTTTTATAACACTGAAATATTTGAAGAGTGTGAGCCAGGTTTTTTGGGGGGGCTGGGCAGTTATTTTACAAAATGTTCCTCAGTTTGAGTTGGTTGGCTGTTTCCTCATGATTAAATTCGGGATACTTATCCCTGGCCAGAATATCTCATGGGTAGTAAGACTTCACATCCTCAGAAGGAGAATGTCTTTCCTTCAGTGGTGGGAATTTTTAGAACGGTCATTTATTTGGGGGGCTGCACCGTATAGCATGTGGGGTCTTAGTTCCTCAACCAGGGATTGAAACTGTGCCCTAGGCGGCAGAAGCCTCTTAACCTCTGGCCTGCCTGGGACATCCCAGTGATGGGAATATTGATTGATTGTGACATCTGATTTCTTCATTATAGACATCATTTCTCCACTTGCAACTAATAAGCAGTCTGCGGGGAGGCACTCTGAGGCCATGTGGTCCTCGCCAAACATTTCCCTCTAGATTTACCATTCGTGAACGGTTGTTGCCCCAAAACAAAATTCTCTGTGTTCTTTTTGGGAGCTGCATAGTACTCCATTATCTGCTCCATTAGTGCCCTACTGATGGTCACTTAGGTCATTTTCAGTTTTTTGTCTCTAAACCACACCTTGATGTGCATCATTATACATGTGTGTTTGCAGTGTGAGGGTGTATCTGAAGGGTCAGTTCTTAGATGCGGAATAGCTTGATTAAAGGCTTTGTGCATTTAAAAATTTTGACAGGCTTTTTGACAGGCTTTGTCAGATGGCTCTGTTAGTTTGCTAGGCCTGCTGTAACCAAGTACCACAAATTGGGAGGCTTAAACAACTGAATTATGTTGGCTTCCAGTTCTGGCATACAGATACACTGGGGGCTTTCCTGGTGGCTCAGATGGTATAGAATCTGCCTGCAATGCAGGAGAGCTGGGTTCAACTCCTGGGTTGGGTAGATTCCCTGGAGAAGGAAACGGCAACCCACTCCAGTATTCTTGCCTGGAGAACTCCAGGGACAGAGGAGCCTGGTGGGCTGCAGTCCGTGGGGTCGCAAAGAGTTGGACATGACTGAGCGACTAACACTGTAACACCGGTTCTGGAAACTATGAGTCCAAGACCCAGGCCGCAGCAGACCGGTTCCTTGTGGGAGCTGGGAAGCAGAGCCTGTTCCCTGCCTTTCCCTGGAGCTCCTGGAGTTTGCTGGTGAACTCTGGGGTTCTGTGCCTTGTAGACGCCTCACCCTGCCCTCTGCCTTCATCTTTACAAGATGTCATCCCGCTGCCTGTGCGTCTCTGTGTTTAAGCCTCTCATTTCTGTAAGACGCCAGGTATGATGGATTAGGGGTCCACGTACTAGATTAGGAGTTCACCCTGCTCCAGTATAACGTCATCCTAACTAATTATGTCCACGATGACCCTGTTTCCCAGTAAAGTCACATTTTGTTAGAACTTGAACATATGAATTTGGGGAGGGGGGCACAATCCATCCATAATAAACCTGCCAATGAAATACTGACTCACACTTCAGAGACCCCCTTTTTGTTTGCAGCCGTTCTTTAGAAATCATATCTTACTGAATGTTCTTGAAAAGTTTAAAACAAGAGGTGGTGATGGGAAATGGAGCCTTTATAAGGCCCACAGGCAGACAGAATTACAGCGTCTGTCAAAGGGTATCTCGTTGTCTCACGCTGTGACCGTCGTGACAAGGGAAATGGGAGCAAAGCTGTGCCTGCTGAGAGAGCGCCCCTGTGGACCCTGAGGTGAAAGCCAGCCACCATTGTGAGCCCCGGGCAGACTGCACATGCCCACCGCGTGTGTGGTGTGAGCACAGGCAGGAAGTCAGGCTGCACCTCAACTGCCCACGACTGCGGGAGGCCCAGGAGAGGAGACTGGGGAGAAGCCAGGTCTGTGCCCCCGGTGCAGGGGGCAGGAGGGGCGGAGGCGCCAGTGTGCAGCCATCTCAACATCAGCCAGGTGCCCAGGAATGCCCAGTGCGGGAACCAGGGCATCAGGAGGAGGGAGGACTCATGTGCCCCCTTCACAGCAGCCAAGGCACTGAGAGCAGCTTTGTGGACGCCTGAGCGGAGACGCGGGGCCCCGGTGGGGCCAGCAGGCAGCCATTCAGTCAGAAACCAGAGTGGGACAATGACGGCCTTTCTTCATCTAAATCCCCAAGGTGACGCGGGCTCTCAGGAACCAGCAGGGAGAGGCGAGATCGCATCGTGCTCCCTAGCAGCTGTTCCTGCTTGTGCTTGCTCAGCCTGGGGTGCCCTGTGCCCTGCTCACCCCACTTCCTGGTGGGCAGCAAACCTTGGCATTGCCAGTCTGGGTTGCGGAGAATAAAGCTCGAGAGCAGACGGCGCTCGGATTCGTTGGGGCTGTGCTTCCGGTGCTCAGGCCGGAGGGGAGGGGCCGCCTTGTCTGGGGGGCGGGTGGAGTGTGAGGGGAAGGTGGAAGCGGTGAAGCGAAGGGGGTGAATATAAATCTGACCCTGAAGGAGGAGAAAGTCAGCTGACTGAGTTGGGGCAATAGCAAGGTTGAACCCAGGTGAAAATGAAAGGGAGTTTGGAAACCTGGGAGCGTGGTGGGCTTCCCAAGGGAAAACCATTGGCTGTTGTTCACATACTTCAGGGTCTGAGGTCACACAGCTCGGGGACCCCCCGAGGCCTTCAGGCCCTGGTCCTCTGGTGTGTGATGATTCGTGTCCGCCTCTTGCATCTCTCCTGTGTGGCTTCCCCACAGCTTGGCCTCCCCTGGACCAGCTGCAGGGTGCATTCTCCTGGCCCAGCCCGCCCATGTCCCTGTCCTTAATACAGCCCCAAGGCCCCCTGCTGCCCTCAGGCTGAGACCCAACTCACAGCTCGCCCAGATGTACAGAGCCACCCTCCCTGCTCACACGGCTGTCCCTTGCACGTGCCATCCTCCCACCCTTGTGCTGTCCCTCTTCCACAATCCCCCTCCCCTGTGGCTCCTCAGCTCCCAGGATCCTCCCCCATCAGAGTCTTTGCCACCTTGCGCTAGCTGCACTTGTCTGCGTTCCAGTCTGGCTTCCCCACCATAGCAGGGCATCCTCAAGGCAGGGCCTGTGTTTCCAGGGCAGTAACATGGCAGCAGCTCACCTCCTGCCACCGAGCTGCAGAGCAAAACTGAGGCACGTGGTTACTTCCATCAGAGAGCCATAAGCCCAAACACCAAAGTGACTCGGTTCTAAAAATCACCCCTGCCAGGCCTAGACGGGAGTTCTGTCTACGCGGTGCGTTCGGGCACCTGAACCCTTTCCATCTGGTTTCCTCTCTCGTCCCGCAGGTGCTCGATGTGTCCGGGGCGGACATGTTGGCCAAGTCAATCGCCAACTCCCAGGTGGAGCTCCTGGAGAACTGTGGGCACTCAGTGGTGATGGAGAGGCCCAGGAAGACAGCCAAGCTCCTTGTTGACTTCTTAGCTTCTGTACACAACACAGACAACAGCAAGAAGCTGGACTGAGGCCCCATCTGCAGCCTGAGCTCCACACCCAGCCTCCACTCCTGTCTCTAGAACCTGACGCAGCCACCACTTCTCAGGGACCCTGCCCCAAATGCGGAGGGAGCACCCCTGTCCTTGAGGAAGCCAGCCCCCACTCTAGCCCTGGTCTCTATAGAGCCAGAGAGCCTCAGGGGCCATGAAGAAATCTCCAAGATGTTTTTTCACAAAATGCAAATTCACATGGAACCACAAAAGAAAACCCACCCAGGAAATCTACCCAGAAGTCTTCGCGTTCCTGTTGCAGAGTGCCCACATGGGACCACTGAGGACATTTCCTTTAAGATGCTCCTCACAGACTGAGATTCGAGGTGTTTCTGTTGCTTCAGACATTCTCCCGTGCACAGTCAGTGGCTGTTTTAGGAGCTTTAGCCCCCCTTCACCAAGCCCCTTGTTTTTGTCTGATTTAAGTTTTGTGTGCCATGTGTGACTGCCGCCCGTCAACAGCAGGACCGTGGAGGAACACGGCAGGCTGGAGGAAATATACACGCAGAAGACACGGTCTGCCTCAGCCAGCTTGCAGAGCAGCAGAGAACACAGGTGGCTGATTTGAGCGGCACCTGGTGTCAGCTGATGTCCCCCATGATCCTGGGTGGTGCAGTACAAAGAACCCCGGCAGGGTGGGTTTCCTGGGAATAATTTATTATTAAAAAACAATGACAACAACAAGACTAATAAAGCAATAATATTCTAGACATCTGTCTAAATACTCAGACTCGGGTTCCACTCCAAAGCACCTCTTTTCTATCTTGCTGTGCTACTGAAAAACCTTTGGATGTTTGTTAATGAATTCTGTGAATTCTGTGAACAATAATGTAATTGAAAATAAATCTAAACTGCTGTAGAAGTGACCACAATGACACGAAATAAATGTAATAAGTCTAATCAGCAACATGCAAGTGGTCTCTGTTTCTAAGCTTAATGAAGGGTAGTGGCAGACTTTCTGTCACCTTTAAAATGGTGTTTCTTGTTTGCTTTCTTAAAATTATTTATTTATTTTTGAAGTGTTTTTACTTTTTGTTTAGCTGCTTCAGGTCTTAGTTTCAGCACGCGGAATCTTTTTGGTTGTGGCATGTGAACTCCTAGTGGCAGCATGTGGGGCTAGTTCCTTGGCCGGGGAGAGAACACAGGCCCCCTGCAGTGGCTAAGCTTCCTGGACCACCAGGGGAATCTCCAAAATGTGTTTCTTAAAGTAAAGCTGTTCTACAGGCATTAGAAGAACTTACTTGCATGAGTTACTGGTTTCATTTCCAGAAATCATGTTTGCAGTGTTTTTATTTTAATATTTATTTATTTGGCTATGCCAGGTCTTAGTTGTGACATGACGAATCTTTAGTTGCGGCGTGCAAACTCTTGGTTGTGGCCTATGGCATCCAGTTCCCTGACCAGGGAGCCAACGTAGGCCCCCTGTAGTTGGAGCATGGAGTCTTAGCCTCTTGACCACCAGGGAAGTCCCATGTTTGCAATTTTTATTCAGTTGAAATTAGACATCCAAAACAAAAGGCTAAGGGTCATCAAACTGTTCTTTTGACTCTTCTGTGGCATTTGGGAACCTAAACTCCTCAGAATATTCATAGCTGCCGGATGCAGCTAAAGCAGTGCTCACAAGGAAATTTATAGGCTGAAATACAAATACTAGAAAAGAAGAAAGGCTAAACATGAAATAATTTAAGCTTCTATCTTAAGAAGCTAGAAAAAAAGTAAATCAAACCTAGGGGGGAGAAAATAGAAGGAAACAGTACAATGAAGCAGAAAAGAAAGTATATATTTGTCATCTTGCTTATTCCAGTCTCATATTCACCAAGAACTCCGAGCTTAATGAGATTTCCAGAGGAGTCAGTCAACGACAGTCACAACAGATGTGACTAGGGACAGGTGGAGAAGCCCCAGACTTGGGATAAGGATGCCAGATTGTTAGCCCTGGGTGAGAACAGATGGTTTCCTCCTGAGATAAGGATCCCAGATTATTAAC
>SJYW01048218.1:4815-15283 GCA_006410735.1 Raphicerus campestris | reverse complement strand
ACTGCAGCCTATCAGGCTCCTCCATCCATGGGATTTTCCAGGCAAGAGTACTGGAGTGGGGTGCCATTGCCTTCTCCAAGAATACACAAAAGAACTGAACAAAAAAGATCTTCACGACCCAGATAACCACGATAGTGTGATCACTCACATAGAGCCAGGCTTCCTTGGAATGTGAAGTAAAGGGGGCCTTAGGAAACATCACTACAAACAAAGATAGTGGAGGTGATGGAATTCCAGTTGAGCTGTTTCAAATTCTAAAAGATGATGCTATGAAAGTGTTGCAGTCAGTATGCCAGCAAATTATTGGTTTGATTAATGCAGACGTATCTTTAGCATTAAGAATAATGCTTCTACTGTACCTAAGTTTACTGGAAATCAAATAAGACTTTATTATTCCATTTACAAAGTTTGTTAAACAAGAAAAATAACAATATGACAAAGCTTTTCAGTAAATAAAATAGAGGTAAATGTGGTAAGAGTTTTAGGTAAATGGTATAGGTATGATTATGTTTTGGGAATGTCTAGCTAAAATAATCTCTCTTGATTGTCATAACTTGCAACTTAACTAATTAAATAGAGTCNATATGACAAAGCTTTTCAGTAAATAAAATAGAGGTAAATGTGGTAAGAGTTTTAGGTAAATGGTATAGGTATGATTATGTTTTGGGAATGTCTAGCTAAAATAATCTCTCTTGATTGTCATAACTTGCAACTTAACTAATTAAATAGAGTCCATTGACTACCTGGGTCATTTTTAATAGGATAAAATATTAGAACATTAGTTGCTGGGCTGGTCTAAGTTTATCTACCTGCGCCTTCTTAGGAGAGGAAGACTAAAGCATACGTTTGTGATTGGGAAATGTTAGAATGACAGTTTACAATGACTTGTCTCTAGGTTTTCATTAGAGATTAAGGTTTTAAGGTTAAGAATTATAAGGGAAGCGTTTCAGTATGCAAAGATACAGGATGTTTGTTTTCAGCAGAGGATGTGAGAAATGGAAATGCATTCTGTTAGAGGGGAAAAGGTAGTTTTGTCCTCGCACTCATTTCTGAATGTAAGAGAAAGTGAGGGACAGATTAATATGAATACGGAAAGACAGAACTTTGTGGAGGAGGAAAACTGAGTTTTATGCATATTCTGTCTTGGCTAAGATGAGACTGAACTTAAGAAAATGAATTTTAAAGGTAAAGGGTTACAAAACTTGAATTTGGCTCTCTAAGAGGAAAAAGTTTTCTTAAAATATTGTATTGCTTTTGGTAATAGACTGTGAATTTAAGTGATCTGTATTTGCCACTGAGATCTTTTATATCACTGGTTAATTTTTTGATATTTTTGAAAAGCTTTCCAAAGATCACATTTTAAATGAAGTTCATGTGACTTCTACCTGACTTTGAGGTTTTTCAAAGGGTCCCTAATGTTAGTCACTCAGTCATGTCCAACTCTTTGTGACCTCATGGACTATAGCCCACCAAGCTCCTCTGTTGATGGAATTCTCCAGGCAAGAACACTGGAGTGGGTTGCCATTTCCTACTCCAGGGGATCTTCCCCACCCAGGCATCAAACCCAGGTTTCCTGCATTGCAGGCAGATTCTTTAACATTTGAGCCATCAGGGAAGCCATCAAAGGGTCCCTGAAACACCTCAAGTTATTTGTTTTCTCTCCATCTCACAGAAGAATATTATATTAATTGGGCTTATTTGATATGGTAAATTACATAGGAAGCACTGTCAAATATCAATAACTGCAGATACGCAGATGACACCACCCTTAAGGCAGAAGGTGAAGAGGAACTGAAAAGCCTCTTGATAAAAGTGAAAGAGGAGAGTGAAAAAGCTGGCTTAAAACACAACATTCAAAAACTAGGATCATGGCACCTGGTCCCATCACTTCATGGAAAATAGATGGGGAAACAGTGGAAACAGTGACAGGTTTTATTTTCTTGTGTTCCAAAATCACTGCAGATGGTGACTGCAGCCATGAAATTAAAAGGTGCTTGCTCTTTGGAAGAAAAGCTATAACCAACCTAGACAGCATCTTAAAAAGCAGAGACATTACTTTGCCAACAAAGGTACATCTAGTCAAGGCTATGGTTTTTCCAGTAGTCGTGTATGGATGTGAGAGTTGGACTATAAAGAAAGCTGAGTGCCAAAGAATTGATGCTTTTGAACTATGGTGTTGGAAAAGACTCCTGAGAGTCCTTTGGACTGCAAGGAGATCAGTCCTGAATATTCATTGGAAGGGCTGATGCTGAAGCTGAAACTGCAATACTTTGGCCACCTGATGTGAAAAGCTGACTCACTGGAAAAGACCCTGATGCTGGGAAAGATTGAAGGCAGGAGAAGGGGATGACAGAGGATGAGATGGTTGGATGGCATCACTGAATCAATGGACATGAGTGTGAGCAAGCTCCAGGAGTTGGTGATGAACAGGGAGACCTGGCATGCTGCAGTCCATGGGGTAGCAAAGAGTTGGACACGACAGGTAACTGAACTGAACTGATTGTCAAATAAGCGGTGATAAAACTTCTTAGGCTGTATCATATGGGTAAACATTATTAATATATACATTTTAGAAATTATATGAAACTCCTAAAATTCTAATATATCCTCGTTAGTGATATCAGTCATAATTTTAGTTATGTAGTTTGGTTATGTGTAGTTTAGTCCTCATAAATTTTTGTATGTCATAGCAAGGCAATGGCACCCCACTCCAGTACTCTTGCCTGGAAAATCCCATGGACGGAGGAGCCTGGAAGGCTGCAGTCCGTGGGGTCGCAAAAGAGTCAGACACGACTTAGTGACTAAACAACCACAAGTAACTGAATCACTTTGCTGTTCAAGTGAAACAATATCTTAAATCAGCGATACTTCAGTTTTTTAAAAAGTCACTCTAAAACCTAAAGAGTAATTGACCATCTTAAACACTAAAGGATGTCTATTTGCTTTGGCGTTAGACAACCAGGATTATTATACAATTCAAAAGAAACTTGGTTATTGCTGCTGCTGCTGCTGCTAAGTCACTTCAGTCGTGTCCGACTCTGTGGGACTCCATAGATGGCAGCCCACCAGGCTCCCCCGTCCCTGGGATTCTCCAGGCAAGAATACTGGAGTGGGTTGCCATTTCCTTCTCCAATGCATGAAAGTGAAAAGTGAAAGGGAAGTCGCTCAGTCGTGTCCTCTGTCCATGAGCTCCAGGCAAGAATACTGGGGAGGATTGCTATTTCCTTCTCCAGAGGATCTTCCCAACCCAGGGATCAAACCCACTTCTCCTGCATTGACAGGTGGATTCTTTAACACTGAGTCATCAGGGCAACATATATATATAATTGTTCTTTGTCAGATGTTTTACTCGTATAGCTTATTGCAAAATACTGAGTATAGTTCCCTGTGCTATACAATAGGTCCTTGTTGGTTATCATTTTATATATGCTTAGTCACTCAGTCATGCCCGACTCTTTGCAACCCCATGGACTGTATCCCATCAGGCCCCTCTGTCTATGGGGTTTTCCAGGCAAGAATATTGGAGTGGGTCGCCATTTCCTTCTCCAAGGGGTCTTCTGGACCCAGGGATCGAATCCATGTCTCCTGCATTGCAGGCAGATTCTTTACCCGCTCAGCCGTCAGGGAAACCTTAGTAGTGTGTGCATGTTAATTCCAAACTCCCCCCACCTTTCCCATTTGGAATCCATAAAATTTGTTTTTAAGTCTATGCATCTGTTTCTACTTTGTATATAAGTTTATTTGCATCATATTTTTAGATTCCACATATGATATTTATCTTTCTCTGTGTTTACCTCACCTAGTATGATAATCTCTAGGTCCATCTATATTGCTGCAAATAGCATTATTTTATTGTTTTATATGGCTGAGTAATATTCTGTCATTTATATATAATATACCACATCTTCTTTATCCATTTATCTGTTGATGGACATTTACGTTGCTTTCGCCTCTTGGCTATTGTAAATAGTGCTGCAATGAATATTGGGGTGATGGAGCTTTTCCGATTATAATTTCTCTGGATATAGGCCCAGGAGTGGGACTGCAGGATCACGTGGTACCTCTATGTTCAGTTTTCAAGGAACCTCCATACTGTTCTCCATAATGACTATACCATTTTACATTCCCACCAACAATGTAGGAGAGTTCTCTTTTCTCCACACTTTCTCAAGCATTTATTGCTTTTAGACTTTTTGATGATGGCCATTCTGACCAGTCTGAGGCGATACCTAACTGTAGTTTTGATTTGCATTTCTCTAATAATTAATGATGTTGAGCATTTTTTCATGTGACCTTTTGGCCATGTCTTCTTTGAGCTTTCCAGGTGGCACTAGTAATGAACTCGCCTTCCAATGCAAGAGACGTAAGAGGTGTGGGTTCAATCCCTGGGTCAGGAAGGTCCCCTGGAGGAGGGCATGACAACCACTCCAATATTCTTGCCTGGAAAATCCTGTAGAAGAGGAGCCTGGCAGGCTACAGTACAGGGGGGGCGTCGCAAAGAGTTGGACATGACTGAAGTGACTTAGCATGCAGCACATGCTTCTTTAGAGAAATGTCTAGTTCTCCTGCCCATTTCTTGATTGGGTTGTTTGTGTTTTTGATCTTGCACTATATGAGCTGTTTGTATATTTTGGAAATTAATCCTTTGTCAGTCATCATTGCAAGTATTTTCTCCATTTCTGAAGGTTATCTTTTCATTTTGTTTATGGCTTTTTTTGCTGTGTGGAAGATTTATGTTTTAATTAGGTCCCATTTGTTTATTTTTGTTTGTATTTCTATTACTCTAGGAGATGAATCAAAAAAGATATTGCTGCGATTTAGGCTAAAGAGTGTTCTGCCTATGTTTTCCTCTAGTAATTTTATAGTATCTAGTCTTACATTTAGGTCTTTAATCCATTTTGAATTTATTTTTCTGTATGATGATAGAAAATGTTCTAATTTTATTTTTTTACAGGTAGTTATCCAGTTTTCCTAACACTACTTATGTTTTATTTATATTTATTTTTAATTGTAAGATGATTACTTTGCAATATTGTAATGGTTTTTGCCATATATCACATGAAGCAGCCATAGGTATACGTAGGTCCCCTCCCTCTTGTATTCCTCTCCCACTTTCCTCCCCCTCCAGGTTGTTATGGAGCGCCAACTTTGGGTTCCCTGCATCATACAGCAAACTCCCCCTGGCTCTCTATTTTTTATGGTAATGTGTATGCTTCAATGCTGTTTTCTCAAATCATCCCAGCCTCTCCTTCCCCCACTGGGTCCAAAGTCTGTTCTCTATGTCTGTGTCTCCTTTGTTGCCTTGCACATAGGATCATCGGTACGATCATTCTAGATTCCATATGTATGAGTTGCTATATATTTGTCTTTCTCTTTCTGCCTTACTTCACTCTGTATACTAGGTTCATCACTCTAGGTTTGTCTACCTCATTAGAACTGGTTCAATGAGTTCCTTTTTAATGTGTATATGTACATTGTATATATCTACTACAATTTTCTTATGCATCCATCTGTCAGTGGACATCTAGGTTGCTTCTATGTCCTAGCTATTGTAAACAGCCCAGCACTACTTACTGAAGAGACTGTCTTTTCTCCATTGTATATTCTTGCCTCCTTTGTCATAGATAAATTGACTTTAGGTACATGGATTGATTTCTAGGCTCTCTGTCCCGTTCCACTGATCTCTTTGCCTGTTCTGTGCTAGTACCATACTCTTTTGATGCTTGTGGCTTGTAGTCTAGTGTGAAGTCAGGGAGCCTGATTCTTCAAGCTCTGTTGCTTCTCAAGATTGCTTTAGCTATTGAGGACCTTTTGTGCTTCCATAAATTTTTTTTAAATTTTGTTCTATTTTCTATGGAAAATGCCATTGGTAATTTGATAGGGATTTCACTGAATTTGTAGAGTGCTTTGGGCAATATCATCAATTTGATAATATTGATTCTTCAATCTAAGAATACAGTACATCTTTCCATCTGTTTGCATCACCTTTCTTTCATCAGTGGCTTATAGTTTTTAGAGTGCAGGTATTTTCCTTTATTAGGTATGTTTATTCTTGATATATTACTCTTTCTGATGTGATGGTAAACGGGATTGCTTTCTTAATTTCTCTTTCTGATCTTTTGCTAGTGAATAGAAATGAAACATATACATACATACATACATACACACACATACACATATACATATATATATTTGTATCCTGCAGCTTTAGTGAATTCATTGATAAGCTCTGGTCATTTTCTGGTAGTGCTTCTAGGATTTTCTATGTATAGTGCCATGCTATCTTCAAACAGTGACTATTTTACTTCCTTTCCTATTTGGATTCCTTTTTTCTTTCATGTCTAATTGCTGTGGTTAGGACTTCCAAAACTATGTTGAATAAAAGTGGTGAGAATGGACATCCTTGTCTTTTTCCTGATCTTACAGAAAATGCTTTCAGCTCTTCTCCATTGACTATGATGTGCTGTGAGTTTGTCACATATGGCCTTTATTATGTTGAGGAATGCTCCCTCTGTGCCCACTTCCTGGAGAATTTTTTATTGTAAATTGGTGTTGCATTTTGTCAAAAGCTTTTTCTGCATCTATTGACGTGATCATGTTTTTATTCTTCATTTAGTGTGGTATATCACAGTGATTTGTGGATATTGAAAAATCCTTGCATCACTGAGCTAAATTCCACTTCAACATGGCGTATGACCCATTTAATATACTGCTGGGTTTGATTTGCTAGTATTCTGTTGATTTTTGTGTCTGTGGTTATGAGGGATACTGGCTTGTAATTTTCTTTCTCTTTTGTGATATCTTTGGTTCTGCTATCAGGGTAATGATGGCCTTACAGAATATGTTTAGAAGTGTTTCTTCCTCTGCAACTTTTTGGAATGGTTTCAGAAGGATAGGTATTAACTCTTCTCTAGATGTTTATAGCATTTGCTTGTGAAGCCATCTGTCCTGAACTTTTGTTTGCTGTTTAGTTCCTAAGTCATGTCCAACTCTTTGAGACCCCATGGACTGCAGCACACCAGGCTTCGCTGTCTTTCTTTATCTCCTAGAGATTGCTCAGACTCATGTCCATTGAGTCAATGATGCTATCCAATCATCTCATCCTCTCTCACCTGCCTCTTTTCCTGCCCTCAATGTTTCCCAGCATCAGGGACAATCCTAAAAGAAATCAACCTTGAATATTCACTGAAAGAACTAATGCTGAAGCTCCAGTACTTTGGCCTGATGCAAAGAGCTGACTCATTGGAAGGGAACCTGGGAAACACTGAGGGCAGGAAAAGAGGTTGACCTCCTTGCTGTCCAAGATCCTTTGCTGTCCAAGGGACTTTCTTGCTGTCCAAGCAGTCTGCACCACAATTTGAAACCATCAGTTCTTTGGTGCTCAGCCTTCTTTATGGTTCAACTCTCACATCCATACATGACTACTGGAAAAACCATAGTTCTGATTATATGGACATTTGTCAGCAAAGTGATGCCTCTGATTTTTAATATGCTTTCTGGGTTTGTCATAGTCTTTTTTTCCAAAGATCAAATGTCTTTTAATTTTATAATTGAAGTTACCATCCACAGCCCAAGAAAATAAAATCCGTCACTGTTTCTATTGTTTCCCCATCTATTTGTCATGAAGTGATGGGACTAGATGCCGTGATCTTAGTATTTTGAATGTTGAGTTTTAAGCCAGTGTTTTCTCTCTCCTCATTCACTTTCATCAAGAGGTTGTTTAGATCCTCTTTGCTTTCTGCCATTGGGAATTTTTAAATCACAGACTTAATTTCAGTACATGTGATTTTTCTGTTTCCATGTGATTTTTCTGTTTATATTTTCTATTTCTTCCTGGTTTACTCCTTGGAGATTGTTCCTCTCTAAAAAATCTGTCCATATCTTCGAGGCTGTCCAATTTATTGGCATTTTGGCATTGTCCAATTTATTGCTTGTAGTTGTATTTTATGGTCCTTCATATTTCCGTGGTGTCTTGTAACTTCACCTTATTCATTTCTAATTTTATTGATTTAGGCCCTCTCCCCTCTTTTTTCGATGAGTCTGGCTAAACCTTTATCAATTTTGTTTATCATTTCAAAGAACCGGTTTTTAGTTTCTCTAGTCAGTCTCCATTTCCTTTATTTCTGTTCTGATCTTTATGATTTCTGTTCTTCTCCCTCTTAGGGTTTCATCGGCTCGCCTTGCTCTGGTTGGTTAGGTGTGATGTTAAGCTGTTTCTCTGCAGTCTCTCTTGTTTTCTGAGGCACACCTGTCTTGGTATAAGCTCTCTCGGAACTGCTTCTACTGCCTCTCGTGGGTTTGGGGTCATCATGTGTTTGTTTTCATTTGTCTCTAGGTATTTTTTTTTTAACTTCTCTTTAACTTCCTCAGTGATCCATTGGTTGTTTAGTAGCATTATTGAGCCTCCCCGTGTGTGTGTGAGTGTGTGGTGTTTTTTTTTTTGGCAGTCTTTCCTTATAGTTGATGTCTAATCTCATAGTGCTATCGTCAGAAAAGGTGCTTGATATGATGTCAGTTGTCTTAAGTTTACTGAGGCTTCTGTGGCCCAGCATGTGATCCATCCTGGAGAATGTGCTGTGTATACTTGAAAAGTGTGTGTACAGTGAGTCCCCTATATACAAACGAGGTCTCTTCTGAGAGTGCATTCATAAATCCAGTTTGTTCTTAAGTCTGACAAAGTTAGCCTAGGTCCCCAGCTAACACAATCAGCTTTATAGTCCTGTACTATAATAGGTTCGTAATAATTTTCACACAAATAATACATGAAAACAAACAAATATTTTTAATCTTATAGGACGTTGAAAAATACAATGGTACAATATAATAGATGGCACATGGGGGCCGGTATTGAGTGAACAGGCAAGAAGAGTTACTGACTGGAGGAGGGAGAGTGGGTATGAGATGGTAGAGCTGAAGGGTAATCAGCAATAGAAGATGGAGGCAAGCTGCAGTTTCATTCATGCCTGACGTTGATGGCACAGGTTCTGGTTCCTTGCTGGGTTCAACTCTGTCTACCCTTTTGAAAAAGGGATCCAGTGACATCTGGGTGGTAGATCTTATTTTTTCATCATAAATGATGCAGGAGCACTGCTCTGCCTTCTGGATGGCTGCTGCAGCCTTCATGCACCCTAGTACGTTCAGGGGCCTCAAAAGCTAACAGTGCATCTTCAAAAAAATAAAAAAGAAAAGCCCTTGACATTTCTTGCATCTTGAATCTCTGTGGCTCTTCAGCTACTTCTTCTTCCTCTTGTCTCTCTTGGTCCTTTCTCTGGGCCTCCAATTCCATCAGGTCTTCATCAGTGAGCTCCTCTCGCTGCGCAGCAAGGAATTCAGTGACGTTGTCCGCTTGTAGATCTAGCTCCAGCTTCTTGCTGAGGGTCACTGAGTCGCTGAAGACCTCTTTGGGCTCCTCATCCACTTTCTCTCATCCACAAAAACTGTCAATAAACTGTGGGCAAAAGTTCTTCCAAACCCTATTCATGATGACAGCTGTAACCTCATGCCAAGAAAACTAAATGTTTTTTTTATGGCTTTGTAGATGTTAGAGTCCTTCCAGAATTGTCTCAAGGTGGCTCCTGATTTGTCACTCACCTTTCAGTTCAGTCGCTCAGTCGTGTCCGACTCTTCACGACCCCATGAATTGCAGCACTCACCTTTACTGCCTGACAAAAAGTGTGACATAAATGACATTTCTTGAAAGTCACTATAACTCCCTCACGGATAGGTTCGATGAGTGACACAGTGTTTTGCAGCAGATGCACTACTTTGATGTTGAGGCGAAAGTTGTCCGTGAATGGGGGGTGGCCCCGAGTATCATCGAGTAGCAAGATTGTTGAATGGGATATCCTTCTCCAAACAATATTTCTCTACCTCTAGGGTAAAGAAGTGGAAAAACCAGTCCTGGAATATGGTCTGTGAAACCCAGATTCTTGGGCTTCCCCAGTGGCTCAGTGGGATATACTCCCACCAGTGCAGGAGATGCGGGTTCAATCCCTGGTCCAGGAAGAGCCCCTGGAGATGGAAATGGCAGCCCACTCCAGTATCCTTGCCTGGGAAATCCCATGGACAGAAGAACCTAGCGGGCTACAGTCCATGGGGTCACAAAGAGTCAGACAGGACTTAGCGACTGAACAGCAGCCCAGGCTTTGGGATTACTCTTCCACACAACAGAAGAGAGCCCTTGGCTATGACTTTAAGGGTTCTTGGGTTTTCTGGACGATAAATTATGAGAGGCTTAAGCTTCATATTTCCAGAAGCATTGCCACCAAACAACAGAGTTAGCCTGTCCTTTGCTGCTTTATAGCCTGGCATCAACTTTTCATCCTTACTGATGGAACTTTTGTCTGGCTTCTTCTTCCAGTATAGTGCTGTCTCATCCATGTTAAAAACCTGCTCAAATAAATACATAGCTTCATCAATAATTTCTCAAAGAATTTCAGGCAATTCCTGGGAAGCTACTGTATCTGCA
>SJYW01048212.1:0-10588 GCA_006410735.1 Raphicerus campestris | reverse complement strand
CACGGGCAGATGCAGATATCATGGAATATTATTCAGCCATCAAAAGACGAGGGGGCCCTGCCATCTGCGCCAACACAGATGGACCTTAAGGACATTATGCTGAGTTAAACGCGTCAGATGGAGAAGAGAGATGTTTGCATGGTTTCACTCATGTGTGAAATGTGTTTTTTTAAAAAAACTCATTGAGGAAAATATTAGAGATGGGGGTGGGGGAAGCGGAGTTGGGGGAAGGTGCTGGAAAGCTGCAGACTCCCAGTTGCAAGTCCTCAGAAGGGAAGGTACAGTTTGATGGCTTCAGTGAACACTGCCATTCGGTACAGATGAGAGCGGTAAGAGAGGAAATATAAGAGTTCTCATCACAAGGAAGAACGTTTCTCTCCTATATGAGATGATGGATGCCCACTCAACTTTTTACAGGAGTCACTTCGCAATAAATACTCAAACCCTTAGGCTGCACACCTTGAAGTTACACAGGGACATACGTTAACTATATCTCAATAAAACTGGGGGGGGCACCTCCACTCCAGGGAGCTCCAGGTGCTGGCTGACACGCCTCTTCCTCCGCGGTTGCTCAGTCTCCTGCCTTGTGAGACTGGATGATTCGTCGTGATGAGTGGGCTGGGTCTTTAGCACATCCCTGGCCTCTTCCCACTAACCTCCTGCACCATCTCTCCAGCAGTGACATAGGAAATGTCTCCAGACATTGTCAGATGCACCCCCTCCCCGGAAGCAACCTACTCCCCATTAGGAACAACTGCTTACAAGTCTGAGCTCCTTGAATAACACTATAAACAGCAGCAGCAGCAGTATCTACTTTTTCTTTTTTTTTTTTTTGCGTACTCACCACATGCCAAGCANTGCACCCCCTCCCCGGAAGCAACCTACTCCCCATTAGGAACCGCTGCTTACAATTCTGAGCTCCTTGAATAACACTATAAACAGCAGCAGCAGCAGTATCTACTTTTTCTTTTTGCATACTCACCACATGCCAAGCACAGTTCAAAGCCCTTCTCATGAATCACAGAATTTAACCTTCTCAATGCCCTAAGGGTGAGGGGTTTTCAGCACACTTTATTGATAATGAAACAGAAGCATGCTCAAGGTCCATTTTATTCTCCTGTTTCCTATCCCCAACATCTAGCCTGTTACCTGATATAACGGGAGTTCAGTAGCAGTGTAAAGAATGCACAGATGAATCTATTAATCAGACAATCTCCTCCATAACAGCATCGAGGTCAGGGATGGTAGGCCATCTGCCTCCTCTGCAGTCCCCCGGTACCCCCAAAAAACTCCCTTCCCCAGCTATAGCTCTTTTAAGCTATCCAGGCATTTCATGGGTGTTAGGCTATTCCAGTGGCTCAGACGGTAAACAATCTGCCTGAAATGCAGGAGACCCAGGTACGATCCCTGGGTTGGGAAGATCCCAATGACTGGCATCTGCACTCCAGAATTCTTGCCTGGAGAATCGCATGGAGAGAGGGGCTGAAGGGCTACAGTCCATGTGGGACGCAGAGTCAGACACGACTGAGCGACCACCACTCAAACTGTTCCAGCTACTCTCTGTGTGTTATTATTAATAATGAGAAATACACCTTCCAGACTAGCTCTATGAGTGGTTCACTCAGTTCAGCCAAGAGTCCCGACACCACCAGATAAATACCATCAATCTAACCTTTTACCTATTAAAGTATCGCTGAGACACAATAATACTATTTTTCCAGCATCCTGAAAACCCTCCTAAACATTTAGCGTGCTTCTTATGAGCACTCCAGAGAGCGCTGCCCAGAGGACGCTCTAAAGTGAGAGGACACTCCCTGGTCCAAAGGTGTTGCCCCTTACAGCCTGTGAAGGAAGCAGTGAACTGAAGGACAGCGCATAACAATTAGACTCTTTATTGTTGTTATTACTGGCTGCGCTGGGTCTCCATTGCTTGGCGGGCTTTTCTCCAGCTGCGGCAGGCCAGAGCACCTAGCTGGGACGCGGGGGCTTCTGATTGCAGCGGCGTCTCTTGCCGCGGAGCACGGGCTTCAGCAGTTGTCTTGCAAGGGTTCAGGAATCGTGGTCCCGGGTTCCCGGGCAGCAGCTCAACAGCTGTGGGACACGGGCTTAGTTGCTCCACAGCAGGTGGGATCTTCCCGGACCACAGACTGACCCGTGTCCCCTGCATTGGCAGGCAGATTCTTTACCACGGAGCCACCAGGGAAGCCCCAATAATGTGATTCTTAATCGACATAGGTTCAGCATTTTAACTACTTAGCCTTCAAAAACTGTAAATAAACACAGGTATAAACCCTTATACCACAGTAGATGGAGATCTTAAAGTGTCCCATATCCAGGACTGACAGTCTATGCATATAAGGTGGGAGGGGAATATTTTCAGTTAGAGAGCAAGGAAATCCAACGCTTTTTGACTCTGCTAAAATTCTGGAAAGCGTTAAACATGAAGCAAATGTTTAAGAGAGAATTAAGCTAATGATCAAGCAAGAACTACTTAAAGGGCTAAAGACTCATTGGGTGAGGCAAGGAAGAGTCAGGCAAAGCTCACTTTGAATCTCAGCTCTGCCACATTGATGGTTGGAAAGGTAGTCAACCTCTTTTAGCATCAGTTTCTTTGTGAAATGGGTATAGTAGTACCAACTTAGAATGTAATTGGAGAGATTAAATGAGATGATGGATGGAAGGTGCCTAACTCACAATGGATACCTAACAAAGGGTAGATTTTTAAATTGCTATAAAAATGATCTCATGGGCACACACACACACACATCCCTCATTTCACAGAGGAACCTTTGAAGTCAAAGGACGTGTCATAGCGGCAACACCAGAACTACCCTCTGTCATCCTGTTCTTCATTCTACCTCTGAATTCTTTCATAAAGGAAAACACAAAAGAACAGACAGTAGGAAACTACCAAGTTAATAAAGACATGCATGAATAAGCTCAGATACCTCGTGGCATCACCAGCGTTAGAGATTTCGTTTGATATCTCATTCCAAAAGCGTTTCTCTCTTGGGTAATAATCAGATGCAAAGCCATGCAGAGGCTACATGTGGATGCAAAGATAATAAGACATGATCCCTTTCCCCAGTATCTTACTGTCTAAGGAAGGAAAATTCAGGCATGAGTCCAAATTCAATCCAGGCCACCTATTAGATTATTACACGTATTGCAACTAAATAAAAAGGGTCTCACTACATATCAATGTAGTATGTATAAGTCCTTACTTAAAATTACTCCAGAATTATGTGCTCCATTCTTTACAGCAATTTGAGCCTTAAACCTGTGCTAAACAGATTAGCACAACACTCTCATCATCACAAAACTGTTAGTGCATTCCCACGAAAGGAGAGAAAAAAGACAAGGCCATCTAAGAAAGAGTGGTATGAAACACTGCCCTTATCGCTTTAAATTGTAAGGTTTTATTTTTTTAATAAAAATTGTGGGCCATAACATGAAGTCATATGCATTCCCAGAAGGAAAATGTCTATTTCTATTAAACTTAAGAGTCAAGTCTGAGGTGGCTCAGTGGTAAAGAATCCGCCTACCAATACAGGAGATGTGGGTTCAATCTGTGAGTTGGGAAGATCCCCTGGAAAAGGAAATGGCAACCCACTCCAGTATTCTTGCTGGAAATCCTATGGACAGAGGAGCTTGGCGGGCTACAGTCCATGGGCTCGTAAGAGTCAGACATGACTTAGTGACTAAATCACCACCAGCAAGTCAGGTTATAGAAACATTTAAAAGATTATATACTAACCAAAAAAAAAAGAGAGAATACAACGACAATAAAGGGGTCAGATCACACGTGGCCCCAGAATTCCCCTACCTATCTCTAGGAGCTGAAAATAGAAAAAGAAGCCAGCCCAGACTTGTGACTCCTATAGCAAACTGATGTGCAGTGACCACTAGAATGTTTTATTGGATTACGCTTGCTTTACAATGCCGTGTCAGTTTCCGTTATAGGCATATATACGCCCACTGCGCCCCACCCTACCCTCAGGCCATCACAGAGCCCCGGGCTGAGCTCCCTGTGTTACAGAGCGGCTTCCCACATCGATTTCACACACGGCAGTGCATGCATGTCAATCCTAACCTCCCACTCGGCCCCCCTCTCCTCTTCCTCCCCCACCGCCAGCCTCCACTGCTGGGTCTGCATCTCTATTCCTGGCCTGGAACCAGCTTCATTTGTACCGTTTTTCTATTAATAGATTCTACACGTATGCATTAAAACCCTGCTCATGCTCAGCTGCTAAGTCGTGTCCGACTCCTTGTGACCCCATGGACTGTAGCCAGCCAGACTCCTCTATCCATGGGATTTCCCAGGCAAGAACACTGGCGTGGGTTGCCATTGCCTCCTCTGGGGGATCCTCCCGACCCAGGGATCAAACCTATGTCTCTTGCAACTCCTGCAGGGGCAAGTGGATTCTTTATCACTGAGCTGCCTGGGAAGCCCATGGGCACTGATATATGATATTTGTTTTTCTCTTGGGGTTCACAGGTAGCTCACTTGGTAAAGAATCCACCTTCAATGCAGGAGACCCCAGTTCGATTCCTGGGTCGGGAAGATCTGCTGGAGAAGGGATAGGCTACACACTCCAGCATTCTCCTACCGTTAGAATTTAATGTGGGTCACACCAGGGCCAAAAGGAACCGTGAAAGCTGTCTCCTCCATCCCTCTGCCTTCCAAACTTGAGAACCCCAGAAAAACTGGGCTCTCCCTTGCTTCCGTGTCACCACCCTCCACCAGTACACCTCGTCGTTCAGGAGGGTGTGCAGACTGGAAACCAAACCGCAGCTCAGAAGCTTCGCCCTCCATCACCTCTATGGTGAAGTCCTCCGACTGGGCTCTCAGCGGCCCCCCGTCCTCTTCCTGGGACTCGGTCCTCTCCGCCTATGGTGCTTCCCAAGCCTCCCTTTTCTACCCACCTCCACCATACCGCCTTAGATGACTCCCTGGCCCCCACACTCCCTTCCAGCCTCACTTCGCCCCTGCCAAGGCCACCCCACCTCTGCATCCTCTGCCTGGCAGGCAGGAAGCCGAAGTTCTCCACCTCTGTGGTTTTTTTTTAAATATTTTTCCTTCCTATCCAAAGTACAGAGCGGCCCAGCACAGTGCCTGACACAGTGAATTTTTCGAAACAGCGCCTTGCTCATTGCTGTTATAGACATTCTTGCTGCTTCATCTTCACAAAGCCACCAAAACCTCTCCAACTTTCTCGCGGCCTCTCCATCCCACTTCTGGTGGCCTTTTCTCTGCTCCATTCTCACTCACCTGGGACTGGTTAAGACACCCCTACTTGCTTAAAATTCTTTCTTTGACTTCCAGGCCACCCTCTTACCCAGCATCTCACACAGATGTAATGTTAATCAGCCTACATAAGTGGCCTTGAACTTGGCAATCCAAAGCCTTCAGCCTGCTGNCAGCAGCTCAACAGCTGTGGGACACGGGCTTAGTTGCTCCACAGCAGGTGGGATCTTCCCGGACCACAGACTGACCCGTGTCCCCTGCATTGGCAGGCAGATTCTTTACCACGGAGCCACCAGGGAAGCCCCAATAATGTGATTCTTAATTGACATAGGTTCAGCATTTTAACTACTTAGCCTTCAAAAACTGTAAATAAACACAGGTATAAACCCTTATACCACAGTAGATGGAGATCTTAAAGTGTCCCATATCCAGGACTGACAGTCTATGCATATAAGGTGGGAGGGGAATATTTTCAGTTAGAGAGCAAGGAAATCCAACGCTTTTTGACTCTGCTAAAATTCTGGAAAGCGTTAAACATGAAGCAAATGTTTAAGAGAGAATTAAGCTAATGATCAAGCAAGAACTACTTAAAGGGCTAAAGACTCATCGGGTGAGGCAAGGAAGAGTCAGGCAAAGCTCACTTTGAATCTCAGCTCTGCCACATTGATGGTTGGAAAGGTATTCAACCTCTTTTAGCATCAGTTTCTTTGTGAAATGGGTATAGTAGTACCAACTTAGAATGTAATTGGAGAGATTAAATGAGATGATGGATGGAAGGTGCCTAACTCACAATGGATACCTAACAAAGGGTAGATTTTTAAATTGCTATAAAAATGATCTCATGGGCACATACACACACACACATCCCTCATTTCACAGAGGAACCTTTGAAGTCAAAGGACGGGTCATAGCGGCAACACCAGAACTACCCTCTGTCATCCTGTTCTTCATTCTACCTCTGAATTCTTTCATAAAGGAAAACACAAAAGAACAGACAGTAGGAAACTACCAAGTTAATAAAGACATGCATGAATAAGCTCAGATACCTCGTGGCATCACCAGCGTTAGAGATTTCGTTTGATATCTCATTCCAAAAGCGTTTCTCTCTTGGGTAATAATCAGATGCAAAGCCATGCAGAGGCTACATGTGGATGCAAAGATAATAAGACATGATCCCTTTCCCCAGTATCTCACTGTCTAAGGAAGGAAAATTCAGGCATGAGTCCAAATTCAATCCAGGCCACCTATTAGATTATTACACGTATTACAACTAAATAAAAAGGGTCTCACTACATATCAATGTAGTACATATCAATGTAGTATCAATGTAGTATAAGTCCTTACTTAAAATTACTCCAGAACTATGTGCTCCATTCTTTACAGCAATTTGAGCCTTAAACCTGTGCTAAACAGATTAGCACAACACTCTCATCATCACAAAACTGTTAGTGCATTCCCACGAAAGGACAGAAAAAAGACAAGGCCATCTAAGAAAGAGCCGTATGAAACACTGCCCTTATCTCTTTAAATTGTAAGGTTTTATTTTTTTAATAAAAATTGTGGGCCATAACATGAAGTCATATGCATTCCCAGAAGGAAAATGTCTATTTCTATTAAACTTAAAAGTCAAGTCTGAGGTGGCTCAGTGGTAAAGAATCCGCCTACCAATACAGGAGATGTGGGTTCAATCTGTGAGTTGGGAAGATCCCCTGGAAAAGGAAATGGCAACCCACTCCAGTATTCTTGCTGGAAATCCTATGGACAGAGGAGCTTGGCGGGCTACAGTCCATGGGCTCGTAAGAGTCAGACATGACTTAGTGACTAAATCACCACCAGCAAGTCAGGTTATAGAAACATTTAAAAGATTATATACTAACCAAAAAAAAAAGAGAGAATACAACGACAATAAAGGGGTCAGATCACACGTGGCCCCAGAATTCCCCTACCTATCTCTAGGAGCTGAAAATAGAAAAAGAAGCCAGCCCAGACTTGTGACTCCTATAGCAAACTGATGTGCAGTGACCACTAGAATGTTTTATTGGATTACGCTTGCTTTACAATGCCGTGTCAGTTTCCGTTATAGGCATATATACGCCCACTGCGCCCCACCCTACCCTCAGGCCATCACAGAGCCCCGGGCTGAGCTCCCTGTGTTACAGAGCGGCTTCCCACATCGATTTCACACACGGCAGTGCATGCATGTCAATCCTAACCTCCCACTCGGCCCCCCTCTCCTCTTCCTCCCCCACCGCCAGCCTCCACTGCTGGGTCTGCATCTCTATTCCTGGCCTGGAACCAGCTTCATTTGTACCGTTTTTCTATTAATAGATTCTACACGTATGCATTAAAACCCTGCTCATGCTCAGCTGCTAAGTCGTGTCCGACTCCTTGTGACCCCATGGACTGTAGCCAGCCAGACTCCTCTATCCATGGGATTTCCCAGGCAAGAACACTGGCGTGGGTTGCCATTGCCTCCTCTGGGGGATCCTCCCGACCCAGGGATCAAACCTATGTCTCTTGCAACTCCTGCAGGGGCAAGTGGATTCTTTATCACTGAGCTGCCTGGGAAGCCCATGGGCACTGATATATGATATTTGTTTTTCTCTTGGGGTTCACAGGTAGCTCACTTGGTAAAGAATCCACCTTCAATGCAGGAGACCCCAGTTCGATTCCTGGGTCGGGAAGATCTGCTGGAGAAGGGATAGGCTACACACTCCAGCATTCTCCTACCGTTAGAATTTAATGTGGGTCACACCAGGGCCAAAAGGAACCGTGAAAGCTGTCTCCTCCATCCCTCTGCCTTCCAAACTTGAGAACCCCAGAAAAACTGGGCTCTCCCTTGCTTCCGTGTCACCACCCTCCACCAGTACACCTCGTCGTTCAGGAGGGTGTGCAGACTGGAAACCAAACCGCAGCTCAGAAGCTTCGCCCTCCGTCACCTCTACGGTGAAGCCCTCCGACTGGGCTCTCAGCGGCCCCCCGTCCTCTTCCTGGGACTCGGTCCTCTCCGCCTGAGGTGCTTCCCAAGCCTCCCTTTTCTACCCACCTCCACCATACCGCCTTAGATGACTCCCTGGCCCCCACACTCCCTTCCAGCCTCACTTCGCCCCTGCCAAGGCCACCCCACCTCTGCATCCTCTGCCTGGCAGGCAGGAAGCCGAAGTTCTCCACCTCTGTGGTTTTTTTTTAAATATTTTTCCTTCCTATCCAAAGTACAGAGCGGCCCAGCACAGTGCCTGACACAGTGAATTTTTCGAAACAGCGCCTTGCTCATTGCTGTTATAGACATTCTTGCTGCTTCATCTTCACAAAGCCACCAAAACCTCTCCAACTTTCTCGCGGCCTCTCCATCCCACTTCTGGTGGCCTTTTCTCTGCTCCATTCTCACTCACCTGGGACTGGTTAAGACACCCCTACTTGCTTAAAATTCTTTCTTTGACTTCCAGGCCACCCTCTTAACCAGCATCTCACACAGATGTAATGGTTAATCAGCCTACATAAGTGGCCTTGAACTTGGCAATCCAAAGCCTTCAGCCTGCTGCGGCTGCTGAGCACCGCATCCCAGAGCAGGTGATGCGGGGCGCCTCCTGCTGCTGTGTGGTCTGGGGGACAGGACCCCTCTCCCACACACTGTCACAGGTCTCCGCTCAAACGTCACCTCCCAGAGAGGGCCCCCCTCACCACCAGAAGCATCTCGACCCAAGGCAAGGCTCAGTGAGCCAGAAAGACAGATGTCCAGGCCGCCCTCTCCCCCCGCGGGCGAGGCGATGGCGGACTCCCTCCCTGCTCACCTGGATCAGCGTCTCCAGCTCCTGGGGGCTCACACAGATATGATCCCGCAGGAATTCCGCCTTCTCCAAGGCGATAGTGTTCTTTTGGCTGCTCTCAAAGGGCTGCTCCAACGCCCGGAAGACGAGACCCCCCGTGACGAGGTAGACCACCACGACCACGAAGATGGCAACCACTGTCTTCCACTTCATGACGGTCTGCAGGCCCCCCTGGGCCGCGCCTTCCATCCTGGCTACGACCGCGGCTCGGGAGGACACGGCGAGGCGAGGCGCCGGCGGAGCCCCGTTAGCGGCGGCCTTGGGTGGGCACGCCGGGGGCGCTGCTGCAGGAACGGCCACTGGGAAACGGGCGGGCGAGAGGGAGAAGAGAGTTCGTTTATAAACACACACCCCACACCACGTCACCGCGCAGAGGGCTTTCAAGCCAGCTGTCAAATGGGAGGGCTCACCATGGGTTCCCCAAGCCCGCATGGAGGGAATTCAACCAGTGTCTCCTTGAATGATAAAAGCTGAGCACCAGGGGTTCCAGTTTTCAATAATAATAATTGAGTCTGAAATGTGTATATTTCTCTACAAGGGTCCAAATCTGAAAGCCATGTCTCTGTTATTTATCATTCAGCTCCTCCCTCAGTTTTCTTGTTAAACAATGTGTGAGATAGACTAGGGCTTCCCTGATAGCTCAGCTGGTAAAGAATCCGCCTGCAATGCAGGAGATCCCTGCTCGATTCCTGGGTGGGGAAGATCCGCTGGAGATGGATAGGCTACCCTCTCCAGTGTTCCTAGGCTTCCCTTGTGGCTCAGTTGGTAAAGAATCCACCTGCAATGCAGGCGATCTGGGTTTGATCCCCGGATTGGGAAGATCCCCTGGTGAAGGAAACAGCTACCCACTCCAGTATTCTGGGCTGGAGAATTCCATAGACTATAGTCCGTGGGGTCGCAAAGAGTCGGACAGGACTGCACGACTTTCACTTTCAACATAGACAACAAACCACCATATTTGAAAAAGAAACGTGTACTGTTCAGTCTGGACAGGAAGGAGGAAAAGGATACCCAGCAGATTTGTCCAAGCCCTGAGGGCTAGGTGGTACCAAGAGTATAGAAGATATGAGCATCTGCCAGTTTAAAAGCTCTTTTCTTGAGGTCTATGCTCACAAAAGAAGGGTGAGCTTCCTATACGGGAGAAGGGTCCAAACTCAAACACAGCGCCTCTCAGGTCAAGATGCAGGAATAGGAGGAGGACAGGGAGCTCACTCCCCCTGGGAGCTGTGCCCCTGGGGAGAGGGCTGAGAGGAGAACGGAGAGGGAACTGGGAGAAGGCTCTCCCTGGGAAGTGAGTGGTTCAGATCCCACAGTGGGGGCCCTACCCCTGGAGTTCTACAGAGAAATGAGCTCCCCTGGAGGGCTGGCGGGACAAACAGGAAGCCGTGGGGAGCCGGGACTGCACTGAGAGGAGCGCCGGCCGGCTCGCCCGGAGCAGCGCGGAGAGGCGCCGGCGGCCAACTGGTCTACCGCAGGCTGTGCCCGCCTGGGCCGGGGAGCATTCGGCCCGCCG